>JAHUTJ010066589.1:0-23603 GCA_036250325.1 Characodon lateralis
CACACTCTGCTCTTACTGGTGCAATGTGCAATCAATGAAGACTGGCTACCAGGCTGGTCCAATTTAGCCATGAAACCTCCCACACTAAAATGACAGGTGTTTCAGTTTCATTGTCCAACACCTGTATGTACCTGACTTTTGTGAAGTGTCTTGAGATGTTGTGAATTATTTAAATAAATAAACTGAATTGAATTGAAACTGAATTCTCCAATTAAGTCCTAGAAAACATTTGCTTATCAAAATGCACCTATATTAACCTGTTACATCTGTGGATGTAAATTACTCCAAGGTTACAAGGATGTATTCATTTTAACTTCAGAAATCTGTCTGATTTCCCAGACTACTGTAAGGAGAATTCAATTGACTCTCAAACAGCAATTAACATATAACTACAAAAACATGACCAAAAACAAAACTGAAAGATTTCAGGAGGGCACTTTTTTGTCCATAGGATAGAAGGGCGGGTGCTCTAGCACCACCTAGTGTCTATCTGTGCACCTCCTTGGTGTACCATGCCCTAAAACACAAATCAATCAGTACATCACAATGTGAAATGAACAGTTGGGTGCATATCATGTTATTCTCCCTAATAATAATATAAATAATATCCACCCAAACACTCCGTTAGAGTAATGTAAGAGCACCGAACAATTATTATGGTACGCCACTATAACCTTTGAAAAAAGTGGTCAAACGAAAAATGGCCTATTTCATATTTCTAGAGAGGAACCCAGACTCCTAATTCTGGGATCATTACATAATAAGACTCTAGGAGGCGCTGTTCCCTCTGCACTCCTTGACTTCCCTCAAACAGGAATGTGCCATGAGAATAGAGCGGGTTTGTTTGAATGGGATTAATGCACAGCAATGTGCGCCATGAAAACAGCTTTATGAACATGTTTATTTCTATTTATTAAAGCATTGTTTAGTACCAATCACAATTAGAATATAAAAATGTGTTACTGCATATTCTTGCCACCAGGAGAGCAGAGCATCTCATTATGAGTCAAGAAGAAGAAACAGTCTGTCAAGCAGTTTGTTGTGATTCAGAATAATTCCCATCTGTCCCTTTTCTGCCTGTAATTAAACTCACTACACAGTAACACTGCTGTCATTCCTGTGATGCTGTTATACAACCTGGTCACTACCTACATGAGCAGTATAAAGTGAAGTATAGCCTACAGATCATCCAGTTTTGCCCACAAAAAGAAAAACAACTTGCATTTAAATGTCAAGTATTTCAACCAAAAATGAAGATGTAAAAAAAAGATGTATTTTATTTTTATTGCTGGTTTGTGTAAAGAAATATGCCCTTACAATTACCGTAACAAGAGGATGGAGCATGTGACAGAGTTAAAGCAAATAAGAAAAATAACAGCTTGACTACACTGTAAAAACTAAAACCGAGTGGTTTAATTGTTTTACCATATTCTCGTCCTCCTCTAGTGAAACATGCGCCTGACGTCACCACCCATATATGGTGTGGATGAGTGTTTTCTACATCTGGCAGAGAAAAAGACATTTTATAAAAATACTCAAAATTTTAGATATGTGTTTTATTATATATGTTCTTTCTAAATTATATTTATTGTAATGTGAAAATTCTGTTATATTTTATGCATAAAAAGTATTTTTTATTTTACCAAAATAAAATTTCTGCCTACTCTTTTTCAAACCATCCATCCAGCTCTCTTGACAGCTGACATCCATTCCTGCAGTGGATGGATGGAGCCTCGCCACCACCAGTTTTCCCAGTTTCCACCATGATCTTCCAGGTGTATTGAGATCTGGACAGTTTGTATGTCCCACTGTTACTCCAAACAGTTATCAAATAACATTGTCCTGGAGCAAAAAAAAAAAACAACATTATTTTTTTGGGGTTGTACGTCATACGTCATTACGTCACGTAACTATCTGTCGGTTCATTACATCTGCTTGCATTTCTGCTTTCTTACCTGTGCTCACATTTAATTTAAATACGCCGAATTTTCCACAGATCTGCTCTCATTTCTGTAATTTTCTGTTTCTGTTTAAAGTGTCACATATAGTCGGACAAATTAGCGATCACTTTCAAAGCCAAGCCACGTTGATGCTCTGCTTTTTTACAACTACTTTGTTTTTTTTAATAACGCCTTATAAAGCCCTTATTCATAGGGTGTAAAGATAATATCTTTGCTGTAACATTGGCTGTAATCATAAGTAATCTGATGATGTAGGAGGAAGGTTGGAATGGCTTTATTTATGCTCCGCAGCAGACGGCAGTTCAGAGTTACGCAGTTTACGTACAGCGCGTACGTCAGAGTAGTGAATGCTTGTTGATGCAGTTGGAAATGGCGGAGCAGAAAGAGGCGGACGCCTCTCAGCAGCACCAGGAGGACGGAGGCATCAAACGTGAGTGAAACTGCGCCACTATATCGTCTCTGCGCTAATTTTACGGTCAAAAAGCGCACTTTGAATTCATGCGTTAGACGTTGTTCTCACGGCTCAGTGAATTTAACGTGAACCTGAGTTTTAAGTGCGAAGCGGGACGAGGGCCTCAGCACGGAGCTCCGCCACTGGGCCTAAACAGTCATCAACAACACGAAGCATAGAGGCGCAGCCGCAGAACTGGACAAACATGACGGCATCTGCGGCTGCAGGCATCGGTGCAGCGGTTTCCCCTCCGGATGGAACAGCCTCTGCAGAGAATATGTTTAACGTTTAATGTGAGGCGGTCTCACCACGGAGCTGCGCTGCAGGACCGCAGAGCCGCTGCGCTGAAAGTGCGCACTTTTTGACTGGAAATAAATCGAACTGGAGCGGCTGGATTTATGATTCCTTTAAACCTGATAAAGAGATCTGCATTTTAAAACTTTGTTTCATATATTCATTGGTCGGCATGAGATTCTGATCGTATGATAAGCTTGAGCAAAAATGCAACAAAATCCACACAAAACAAAAAAATGTAAACAATTATTCTTACTACTGCTGAAACAACGTGGCGTATTGATTATTACACTTTTAAGAATTTAGAAACACAATTTCTATGTTGTATTTATAAACGCCAACTTTATCTAGTTGTAGTTCAGGTTCCTGTTGTGTTGCTTATTTACCTGAAGTCTAACAAACTGTTAGCTGGTTAGTTAGTCGGGCTGTAACGTTGACAGACAGGCAGTTTGCAAATAGTGCATCCCTCAAAATGTAAATACTGCGAAAAAGTTCAGTATTTTTTGTCCCTCATTTCAAAAAGTGAAACTCATATATAGATTCATCACACAGAGTGAAATATCTCAAGCCTTATATTTATCATTTTGATGATTACGGCTTACAGAGAATGAAAACGCAAAATTCAGTGTCTCTGAAAAATAGAATATTGTCTTAGAGTTAAATATTAGAAACTCATGGTGTTAAACCCAAATCTCTTAATTAACTCCAAATACCTGCAAAGGTTTCCTGAGCCTCTCAATGGTCTCAGTCTGGGTCAGTAGGAAACACAATCATGGAGAAGACAGCTGACTGGACAGATGTCCAGAAGACAGCCATGGACACCCTCCACATGGAGGGTAAACAACAAAAGCTCATTGCTAAAGAAGCTGGATGTTTTATCCAAGACTATTCACAGAAAGTTGAGTGGAAGGATAAAGTGTGGTAGGAAAAGGTGCACCAGCAAAAGCGATTGGTAGTGGTAGTTTAACATGATGTTATTTTAATAAGTTATTATAGGTGGCGCTCCTTTAGTTTCCACACCATTACTGACTGTGTGTTTCATGACTGGAAACATTTTCAAATATGTCTCGGTTGTAAGCAAGGTTACAGTGTAGCATCCTGCTTTAAGCCTGCTGACCAGCAATGTGCAGCAACAGGTGGAAGAGGGGTAGTATGGTAGTACTCTATTTTCCATACCTTTTAAAACCTTTCTGGTGTCTCATTAAGATAAATTTAATCCACAGGATTGGTTTGATGGGAAATTTGTGCAGTTTTGAAACCGTAAACTGTGTTATTTCGTGGTCCTGGATGCCAGTTGATCTAATTCCATATTGTGACAAAAATCCTATTACTTAAAAACAAAGAGGTACAGTCACCGGAAGGCCTTTCATTCAAATCTATTCTATTTTTCATATATGACAAACTTGTTTTTTTGTGCCATTAAATGCTTTTCTTTTTAGGTGCAAAAAAACGCATTTTAAATTTGAAATTGTTGCAAAAAGTGCAGATGTGACTTTCTGTCATCTGGCTTCGAAGGACATGAAGATACTGGTGAGGAAGCTCCTGCAGGTGTGGTCCAAGCTGCAGAGCAGAGTGAAGCTGCAGCAGACAGCGACACCAAACCGTCAACCACAACCTCTGGTAGTTCAGCCAAACGTCTGGTTTTTTCCTGACCCGCTGGGATTTAACCAGGAAATGTTACAGATGCATGAAATAAATGAGTTTTTTGATTTATTCCCTGCATGCAGACAGACACATCTCCATCCAGACCACACTGGAAGGTCTGGAGATGCTGGTGGACCTTAATGGTGGTGAGTTCAGTTCCTTGGGAATATCTCTGCTTTTCTTCTATTTATTCTGTGTGTAGGAAAAAAAACCCAAGAAAGAAGCGAGTCTGTTGGTTGGATGTTAATGAAATATTAGAAGCTGAACTTTAGGGGTAGGGTTTGATGGAAATTACATAAAATTATTAAAGAGGTTACATTTCTTCAAGCACTTCTTCAACAGTTCAATAGAGAAAATGATGCTGAATAACTCAGTCAGCTCAGATAACCACACTCAGGCCTTAGATGTTTGCTCAGTAACGCTAATTTCTTTAAAGCAACCACCATGATTTTCTTTTTACCCTCCAGCAGGGCGGAAGTCCTGCCCTCTGTGTCCTGAGGAGAAATTTAAAGCTTGCTACAGCCACAAACTACGCCGTCACCTGCAGAACCTCCACTGGAAGGTCTACGTGGAGTCTAAAGGTAGGAAAGCAGAGAGAACCAACATTACTGTATGAATCAGGAACTTATTGTTGATCTGCTGCAAGGTTCTGCCTCTTTCAGAGATTCTTGTCTGTCCAGAAGCTATTTATATCTGGAGTTGCCTAAGCGTTTTGAGAAGCACTAACTACTCCTGCTCCAGATGATGCTAACTGCTGACCTCCGTCTCCTTACAGGCAGCAGGATGTGCATCTGCCACCTGCCCTGCAGGAACCTGAAGCCCAGCCTGAGTGGAGATCAGGTGAGGCAGGTCATGTGGCTGCATTAATTACTTACAGTTCAGTTCTACTCTGAAGCTTCCATCCATCACCTTCAGCAGGCAGGTTTGAATAATTTTGGCCTTTTAACGATTTGTATGAGATGCTGTTTTTCCAGGGTGGAAGGAGGCAACAACATGCAGCTGCAGAGGTTTCTAAAAACAGGAGTTTGCTGCAGTTTGATTTTATTGTGGGTTTTCTCTAATTCAGTATGGGTCAAAAGTATACATACAGGTGTAATGGATTATGATAATTGATTATAAATGTTTATCAAAATGATAATTGAAAATCATCATAATTCAGAAGTCATAAATTCTAACCAAAAATCTTTCCTTACAAATAAAGATCAGAGATACACTGTTGGTGTGATTATTGGGCTCACAGCACTTAATAATTACAATTAGTTAATTATCATTAGTATTAACCGAAACCATGCTAAATGTGACTGTGTTATCAACCGTTTTACCGAATGGTGCGGAAAATGGACCTTATTTTGACAGATAAACTCTTTCACAAAATAAACACTGGCTCTCTATCTATGTGAAAATCTCTCAAACCAACTATTCATGTTCAGCAACGTTTTACCAAATTAAGCATGCACTATTCTACAAAAGGGGTACATTAATAACCAAAAATAAGGATGCGTGCCCTGGTTTATAAAATGTCTTACATTTTTTTTAACCTTCATTTTAGACCCTAAAACATCCTTAATTTTCCAGGTTTCAAATTTTTGTTTACTTACATCTTTACTTTTGTCCTTGTCCATCAACTCACAGTAAAACCTGCTGTTAAAGATGGCGCGTTCTGGTGGTAGGAAATAGAAATCAAGTTGGTTTTGGTCCAGTTCCCACCACCAGGTCCCTCATCATGGGAGAGTTTGCATTTAATGAGCTTCATTGGATTTATCCTAATTGACTAAAACCTGCTGTCATCAATCAGTCTGTTAACCAGAGTGTTAAGGAAATGGACTCACATGTAACTGCTGAAAAACACCAAGTTACCAGGTCATTTTTAACTTGAATCAAGTCAGGTGTAAAAAAGGTAATTTTTCAACATTTTTGTAGATGTTTTCTAAATAAATGTCTTAAATTCCTGAATTTCCCTTGATCCTTTGAAATCCTTTTAGAGAGGTCAAAATAAGGCTGTCAAACAGGAGCACTGTACCAACAGTCAAGCAAGGTGGTGGCAGCATCATCCTGTGTGGTTGTTTTGGAGCCAATGGTACTTGGTACATTTCACAAAGTGGATGAAATAAAATGGAGGAAGACTGTTTCTGAATTCTTCTCAAATCAACAGGTAGATGATTGACACGTTGACCCAGTTGGTGGTTCTAACTGGACGATGATCTCAAACATGCATCCAAACTGATGGTGGAAAAGACCCACAAAGGCTCCCACCCTAAACTGTAGTAGTGGTGAAATATCCAGCCAGAATGATGCCAGAAGCTTGTTGGTGGCTACATAAAGTTTGGGGTCAAGGTGCGGCTTGATATGAGACATCTAAGCCAGTATCAGGGTGGGCGGGTTGGGGCGGTAAGCAGATGTACAGGTACATTTAAAACAGTAGAATATCGTGAAAAACTTTCATGTTTTTTGTTTCTTATTTGGAAAGCTAAAACTCATATTTTCTATAGATTTATTCCACATAGAGTGAAATATTTTGAGGCTTTTTTGTTGTAATTTTGATGATTCTGGCTTCCAGAAAATGAAAACCCAAAAAGTCAGTGTCTCGGAAAATGTAAATATTCCAAACATTGCAATATTTTAAACAGAAATGTCAGACTTCTGAAAAGTCTGTTCATTTCTCAATGCTTGGTCTGGGCTCCTTTTGAATTAATCCATCAATGCAGCGTAGCATGGAGGCGATCAGCCAGTGGTTCTGCTGAGGAAGTCCAGATTGTTTTGATAGCTACCTTCATGTCATCTGCAGTTTTGGTTCTGGTGTCTCATCTTCCTCCTGACAGAAGTCCATAGATTCTCTAGGGGGTTCTGGTTGGGCCAGTTTGCTGGCCAATCAACCACAGTGACACCAAGGTCATCGGACCAGCTTTTGGTACATTTAGCAGTGTGGGCCGTTACCAAGTCCTGCTGGAAAATGGAATCAGCATCTCCTTAAAGCTTATCAGCAGAGGGAAGTGTGAAGTGCTCTAAAACTTCCTGATAGAATGATGCGTTGACTGTGGACCTCACAAAGCCCAGTGGGCCAGAACCAGGAGATTACATGGTATTATCACTGACTGTGGCAACTTCTCAATGGACCTCTAGCAGTGTGGATTCTTTTCCTCTTCACTCCTCCAGACTCTGGAACCTTGATTTGCAAATACAATGCAAACTTTATTTTCATCTAAAAAAGGACTTCGGACCACTGAGCAACAGTCCAGTTCTGTTTCTCCTCAGGCCAGCTTAGACGCTTGTAGCCCATGTGTAGGACCCATCTGTGCGTAGTGACTCTTTATGTGCCAACTCCAGCCTCAGTCCACTCCTTGTGAAGCTCCCCCAACGTATTTAATATATTTTGTTTGACAATCCCCTTGAGGTTGCAGATATCCCTGATGCTGCGGCACCTTTTCCTACCGCAGGTTCTCCTGGAGCTATAACCATTAACGTTTTACCTTTCTTTTCCATAGAAAGTACTCATGGATCAGTGTTTCTGTGTCCTTTTTGTGTCTCTGCTCTGTTCTCTGAAACCCAAAGTCGGTCTTAGCAGATGACGCCTCACACTGAGCCTGGAGGTTTCTTCCTGTTAAAAGGGAGTTTTTCCTCTCCACTGTCGCTACATGCATGCTCAGTATGAGGGATTGCTGCAAAGTCAACGCCAGTGACTGTCCACTGTCTCTACATGCTCATCCAGGAGGAGTGAATGCTGCAAGTCACTGACTGGATGCAATCTGCTGGGTTTCCTTAGATAGAAAAACTTTTTAACCAGTTTGAATAAATAACTGAATCTGACTGAACTGTTCAATGATTAGGATTAATTGGAATGTATGAACCTGAGTTAAAATCTGCATGATAGGATTGAATTGACTTTATAAAGTGCCTTGAGATTACATCAGTTGTGAATTGGAGCTATATAAATAAACTGAACTGAACTGAATTGAACCGATATTATGTGAGTTTCACTTTTTGAAATGAGGGACAGAAAATTAGTAAACCTTTTCACATTATTCAAATTTTTTTAAGAGGTACTTGTAATAAGCAATAAGTTTAAACTTGTTCACCCAATTCTTAGTTTTAAAAAATAGTAGTTTTATTTTGTTTAATCATCCACTGTGGTAAGAAAAAAGTGGGTTGAATAAATAAAGACCTCAGAGTTTTACCCTTTCAGAGTGGATGGTAACTTCTGACCAGAGCTGACGAGTAAAATCAGTTTCATCTCTCCTCCAGGTGTCGGGGCGACACATGGCCCACTACCACTGTGTGGTGTGTTCTGTCACAATCGCTCGAAAGACCGACATGGTCAGTCACCTGAAACGCCACATCAACAAGGGAGAGACTGAGGCCAGCTACTCTGGGAGCTCAGACGTTCAGTTTGAAGAGCCGAGTGAGGAGCATTGCTAAACACCGTGTCCGACATCGCTCTTCTTAACTGACATAAACGTTCCTCTGATATATGGTTTCCTTTTCCACAGCTCCATCGGGTCAGGCCTACGAAATTCTGAAAGAACTTGGAACGAATGTCCAGCTCCTCCCGAACCACACCACCCCACAGAAGAGTGACACCTACTTCAACCGGAAGATGAAGACCAACAGGTGGAGATGAGCCTCTTTTACAACCCGAGTCCAATGAAGTTGGGACGTTGTGTAAATGTTAATACAAACAGAACTTTTAACTGACAATGGTGTTCTGAAGTGTTCCTGAGCCCACGCGGTAATATCTGTTACAGGATGATGTTTTTAATGCTTTGCCTCCTGAGGGGTCAAAGGTCACAGTCATGCTCCTTTCATACGCAGTCATGACACTCACCTGTTTCCAGTTAACCTGTTCACATGTGGACCGTTCCGAAGAGGTGGGTTTTTTTTAGCATTCCTCAACTTTCCCAGCTTTCTGTTGCCCCAAATAGTAGATTTTTTGCAAACAGCATAAAGTTTATCAGTTTGAACATAAAAAAATATCTTGTCTTTCTAGTGGATTCAGTTGGACATGGTTTGCAAATCATTCTGTTCTGTTTTTATTTCTATTTTACACAACGTCCCAACTTTATGTCTGTATGAATGAAAATGTCTGCTAAGGCATGTTGCTGTTTCAGGCAGCTGGTGTTTTGTTCCATCGCTGTTCTGGCCGAGGAGAGGAACCCACTCGAGTGTCTGGATGCTTTTGGAGCCACAGGTGAGAGTATTTCCTGTTAATTTCTGGCAGTCTTTAACATCCCTGTGCAGGAATTTGACTCACAGTATTTTCAGCCTGTTTAAGGTGAATTAGATTGAAGTCTGGACTTTGATTAGGCCGCTCAGAAACCTTTGTTTTTGTTTTAATCAGTGGCCTGCCGCATAACTATTGTCCTGTCAGTCCACAGAATATTTTCCCATAAGTCTTGAGGATCATCAGGATTTTTTATTTTTTTGGTAAATGTGAGACGGGCCTTAGTGTTCTGTTGGGTCAGCAGTGGCTGTGGCTTCGGAACTATCCCATGCTTTTGCCATGTCTCTCTTATTGTTGAATCATGAACTCTGACCTCAATTAAGGCAGATATAAAACAAATAAATTTGTAAGAGAGCAGAAACCTTTTCATGGCACTCTAGACCTGAATGGTTGGACACTTTTGCATGTGGTCATCAAGCAGTGGAGATCTCATGTCTGACATGTCTTCTCCACACTTTGGGCCGGAGTAAAGATGAGTAACTGAGTTTGTTTTCTGTCTGTTATGCTGTTCTTCAGGCATTATGGGCCTCCAGTGGGCCAAACACCTTCGTAACTCTGTCAGAGTGACGATAACAGACATCAGCGATATCTGCGTGAAAATGATCAAAGAGAACTGCGAGCTGAACAACATCCGTGTCGATGGAGGCTCTCGAGGCCCGCGGGCCCCTGAGAAGGCTGGCAGCGAGTCAGAGACAGCTCCCATTGCTACATTGGAGGTCGCCAAGATGGACGCTAACGTCATCATGCATTTGCGGCCTTTTGATTATATGTAAGTTTACCTTTGAACACATCCTGAAAGATCTGATGTGTCAAAAACGTTGTTCCAAACCTTTAATCTTCCAGCCACCTGGATCCATTCGGAACTGCCGTGAACTATCTGGATGCTGCCTTCAGAAATGTCCGAAACCTTGGCATTATCTCTGTGACATCTACGGACACAAGTTCACTCTACGCCAAGTCGCCCAATGTCACCCTGCGTCACTACGGCTGCCACATTGTGCGCACGGAGTACTACAAAGAGCTGGCTGCGCGCATGGTTGTTGCTTCTGTAGCCAGGTGGGACTTCTCTTCTTAGTGTTTTGTTAAGAAGACTTTAAATAGTTTAATGAGATCTTTCTGCGATGTGCTGCAGAGCGGCGGCACGCTGTAACAAAGGCATCGAGGTGCTGCTGGCGGTGGCCTTGGAACACTTTGTGCTGGTGGTGGTGAGGGTCCTCAGAGGTCCGACTCAAGCAGACGAGTCGGCCAAGAAGCTCCGAAAACTGGTCCACTGTCAGTGGTGTGAGGAGAGAGTCTTCCTGAAACTGGGGAACATGGTGGACGGTGAGCTGCTGTCACATTCATGCTGTTGGTGACATGAACCAAACTGTGAGCAGACGGTCCTGCAACTTCACAGAATAAACCTTGAAGTAGTGCTGGGCGGTATGATTTAAAATTTGCATCATGTTGGTTTTTTTTTAATCTATTTACTTAATTTTATCCATGACTGGGCTTTTATATATGTCTGTGACTTATTTTACTCTCAGGAGTACAAGGCTTTAAATCAAGGCTTTAATCAAAGTATCAATTACTTTGTCCCATAAAATTGCACAATTTATGAAAGAGTCGGTATGAAATTGCAGAAGCGTTGCAGAATGTAAGCTTTTATTGTGCAAAATGCAACATATTAAAAGTAGAAATAAAGAGAAACTTTAACACTGCTTCCTTTTCAAAACAAAAGACTTCAAGATGGTTCTATTGACACAAAAAAATTAACCTAAAATTAATAAATAAAAAGTATTCAAGTAAGACACAGGCTTAATTTCAGTTTCCAATATGTTAACCTTGGAGCCAAGGTATTAAAGTATTTAAACGCCACAAATGAAACGTATAACAAATAAAGCTTCTAAATTTCGATGTGCATTAATGTTTGGCCCGGTAAGATGTACCTTGTATCACTGATCTGAACCGGTCTGTCTCGACTGTCTGTAGTGGGACCATGTCCTTGCATAGGTGGATTGTTACTGCACTCTTAATGTCGCTTCACCATTTGTTTTGGCGTCATATACAGTGCCTCCAGAAAACGCCGGTTAAGGCGATGTCTGACCCTTTGGCTCAACCGTTTTTCTGGTTCTGCTGGGTGACGGCATTAAACCTGACGACAGTAATGGCAGATATTCCAACACGTTTTCTGCTGACGTGATGAAGTAAGTTGCTAGTGTTAGAAGACCTGCAGCAACAGTGGCTCGACAAACTTTGCAATATACAGCCTTTTGGTCTGCGTCTAAATTTTTTTTAATCCAAAAAGCTTCCAAACTAGAGCCACCGCTCCTCTCCTGGGCACAAGTCTGCGTGTTGGAAGCATTACCGCTGTTTTCTCAGCGATGTCACGGCGTGGCGGTGTTACGTCGATTCGCGTTTCCCCGGCGTCTCCTTGCCGCTCACGCGGCAAAAGAGGCGCGTGCTTGTTGCAGGCTCGGAACCGTCGCGCTGTGCTCGCGCCACAGGGGAACTACGGTAACCCTGAAAGCTCAAACATCGTGTTTCGGAGAAGTCGATCTACATTTGTTGAGCTAGTGTGTTATTAGATAAACTAATATATCATCATTTGATGGAGAGAGAGAGAGATTCTTTTTTCAACAAGTCCTTCACTGTGTTTATTCCTCTCATCATGGACAACACATCCTGTGATTGGAAGGACAGTGAAGGACTTGTTGAAAAAAGAATTTGTTCCCATGTTATAGAGGGGAACTGATTATTTCAGCTGTCTGAAATATTCTGTTCCCCTGTAATTCTGGCAAATAAAGAGTAAATGTGTCCACATTCACAAGAATAGTTGTGTATGATGAGAGGAATGTCCCACCCAAAATATAAGGTGATTGGTTAATCCCTGTCCCATGGGGCAACAGAACATTACGAGGTGTGAGCGTCAGGCTGGAAGACTGTGTTCCCCTATGATGTTCCTAGAAATATTTCCCCCTCTTTTTAAAAGAGAGGAAATATGTTCTCATACATGACAGGGACAGTATGTTTAATATAGGAATATGTAAAGTACTTAAATAATACTAGAGCGGATTATTTTAAACAAAACATCAGACAGTACCATTATCAAAGCAGTAAAATGTCTTTTATAAATCCAGTATTTTGTCATATTTTACATTAGAAGCGATTTACCAGAAAAATAAGCTGCACTCTCATCTATTCAGGAAGCCAACAGAGTGAGCATCATTGTTTTATGTCAGTAATAAAAAGGTAGAAATAAACACGACGTGTTGGAAAACAGAGTTTGGTGGCTGACTGATGTCCGTCAGGTTAAAGTGAAAATGACACAAGTTGGAAAAGACAAACAACACGAAACTGTGCAAAAACAACCTCACAAGACCAGGTTCATTTTGTATTTACTTAATTTTTCTAGGAGCTGTTGATTAAAAATGAAGTAACAACATTGACATGAATACGTTTCGTCGTTTTACCGACAAATCGATCAGAAAAGCTGTGAAGACGGTCGGATCCGCCTCTCTGGCTGCAGTGCGCGCTCCCGACACAGGGGAACAGAATTTCGCACAACACCGGATGAACCGGTATACTGCCCAGCACTACCTCGAAGCTTAATGTGTTGTTCTAAGTACAAAATGATTGGTTTATCTTAGACAGGAACTCTGTAATTCCACCAAATATGTGCTTCATTAGGGTGTAGCTGGTTTTAGAAAGTTTTTTAACCCTACATTTGATCAATTTGTGTATATATTGAAGGATTATTTCCCCTAATAATCTGCTGTTAGTGAAATATATTTAGTTAAAATGGTTCAGTTTGACTTGTTCAGTTTCGCTAAGTTGACTGATTAGCTTAGGTTACTGGATCTTGGAAAAGTCATAGTTTAGATTGTTTTGTGTAGATTAGTTTATTTCAACTCATCATACTTTATGTTAGGCTAATTTTAGCTCTGTTTCAGCATACCAAAGCATGACCTTGCTAGCTTGATTTAACTTGGCCTGTTTTACAGAGACTTTAGCTTAGTTAATCCTAGTTTATGTGATCTTTATCTTGATTTTATTTATTTCATTTGTTTGGTTTTTGAGTTTAGTTTATCTTTTATAAACATATATTAGATTAGTTTAGTTACATCTAAAGTAGTATATTTTAGCTCAGTAGATTAGCATTACTATACCAAGGTTTAACTTAGCTTCAATTTAACTTTACTTAGGTTTGTCTACCTTAGCTTTTTTAAACTTAATCTAATCTTACTTTATCTTAACCTGACTTCTTGGAATACATTGGTTTAGCCTTGTTTAGTGAAACTTTATAAACACAGTGTTGCTCCTAATTGTGTTTGCTTTAGCTTACTGTGTCTTATTTTAGCTTAGCATAGCATAATGTAGTGATATATATTTATAGTTTAGCAAAATTAGTTTAGCCTAGTTTAGTTGGATTAGTTAAGCATAAATTATTTTAGATGATCTTATTCTTTGGTTCACCGCCGTTTAACTTAACTTATCAGGTTAGTTTATCTCATCTTGGTGTAGCCTGGTCTTGTTAGCTCAGCCTAATGTAGCTTATTTAAGCTTTGCTGAGTTTAGCTTAGTGCTGCATATGTTGTAGAAAATTACCATTTAGCTGTGTGGAAACCGGTTGGGATGACTTTATCCAGCACAAGGATAGTGTTGTATTGTATTAGAAAGAAATTGGCTTTTAGCTGAATTAAATTGCCCTTTAACACCTTTTTCTTGTAGACACACTCCCCTGTAACTGTCATGGAAGTCTGCCTGGAAAGACCGCAGTTCAGCTGGGTCCTCTGTGGTAAAAACTGCACCAATCAGCGTCAGAAACACACATCCATAAATTAAAACCAAGTTCCCTAAATACTACTGTTGAACTGAAAATATGTTGTTTAAGTTTTTTTAAAACTGAATCAGAGAAATTGTATTTTCCTTCATAGAATATTCACATATAACCGGAGCTGACAGGATCTGGAATAAACTGTTGTATAGAGAAAGTCTGACACGTATTTCTGTGCACGTAGAAACACAGGTTTCATGTATCTGTGTGCAGGTCCGGACCTCTGTTTAACACTGGCTTTCTGAGGAGGATGCTCTCTGCTGCTGTGCAGCACAGCATGGACGACATCCAGCCGCTGGTCAAAACTCTGATCTGCGAGTCCGAGTGCACCACTCTCAAGTCTTTAGTGCACGGGTCATCAGCTCTCACCAACCAGGGTAACTATCTCAGCTTTGATGCAGTCTGTTATATCTGTAGGATAAAACGCTGAATCTTCTGTTTCCACTGCAGTGGAGTGTGGAGTTGTTATCAAGACATTACAGAGTGGAGAAGATGGAGGTCCGGCTGATCAGTCCGGTCAGTTGCTCTGTTTTTAACTCGTCCTATGATTCTGTTCTTTATAAATTACCTGCACAGGAAATACAAACCAACCATTGTATTATTGCTTAATGACCCATAATGATCATATCCGGCTCCAGGAATGTGCAGGAATCCTATCTAAATATGGACATTTGTAGGTGCAGATATGTCCTGTAGAGGGCAGTGTTGTCTTGATTGACCTGGTGGAATTTATAGAAAAAAGGTTTTCCTGCTAACAAAACTTTTCTGGTTTTTCCAGTTCTTTTTCATGGTTATATTATGGCAAGAAGAGTTTTATGTTTTTCCTGCAGGGAAAAGGAAAAGTGGGGAGGAGTCTGGAAACGTTGTGAAGAAGTTAAAGCCGGACGTGTCTCTGGAACATCCACCCTTCTATTACAGCATCCACCGGCACAGCATCCGGGGCATGAACATGCCCAAGTGAGTGATTTGTAACCAGTACACAAAATAACAGACTGAAACAACAATTACAAGGCCATGAAAATATGTTGCATGACTGGAAACGAAGGCACAAAGACCGTGGAGACAAAACAACTGGAAATTAACAAACGGGCTAGAGATAAACTTCAGTCAACCTTTAGCAGAAAATATTAAAATGATCACCAAAAGTGAATTAGAGATTTGAAACCAGGCTGTTAGAAATTCATTTAAAAGGAATGAAACCAAATTTTAACATTTTATTTGTGATAACATCCAAACACAAACCCCTGGACCAAATCACGACTACACTGTTTACTTCACCAACAGCGTTTATTTTCCCAGATCAGATCATAGCAGAGGAGACTGTTTAAAATGACCACCTCTGAATCGTTTACCTCCTGAATCCAAAACCATCTCTACAGGGACATAAGTGCAACCCCGCAGCATTTTGCTGCCGCTGCCATGTTTCTCTGTGGGTATCATGTCTTTTTATGTCTTTTGGTGATGCTCACTTTTTTGCAATTGTGACCAACAGTTTAGATTTGGTTTTATGGGAGCAGAACACCTTATCTTCCAAAGCTTTAGGTGAACGTAGCCATGCTGGAGTTTTGCTTTGGAATAAATGCTTCTGTGTTAGAAGTCTACTCCATAGTCCAGACATATGGTGAATACAGGAGACCACTGGGACATACAGAACCAGAACTAACCAGAAATTAGTGGCCTCCTGGCAGCCATCCCGTTTCTGTTTCATCTTTTTTGGAGAAACTTCCATGTTTCTGTAATCTCATCGTTATTCCTTTTTTTCACCTATTATCATCTTCACTTTGATCCATGGTATATACATGTTGCTGTGCTGTTTTTAGTGCATTTCACCTGATGGATACTTTTGTACAATCGAACCCAGTTGGATCCTTTCAGAACCGTGAAGCAGTGAAGTCTAACCTGCCATGTAGGTCTGAATGTTTCTGCTGCGTGTTTCCATCCGCAGGTTAAACAAGTTCCTGCAGTACCTGACAGAGGCCGGCTTCAGGGTGAGCCGGACTCACTTCGACCCGACGGGAGTCCGGACCAACGCCACGCTGCAGCAGTTTAAATCCGTCCTCACCAAGTACAGCGTGCCCACATGCACCAACGCTGGCGCCAGCGCTCAGATGAGCGTGAGTGCGGAGAAACCGGTCTGAGCCAAGAAAAGTCTGGAAACATGGCAGCTCCTTCTGACCGCACTGATGGACATTTGTTAGAGCACATTTTTATTAAACAGCACAAACTACTATGCGTATCTAATGTCAATCTATTTAATTTACCCTGAAAACAATATTTTATTAATTTCTCCTTTCTCCCGATTTTTACCTTTTTATTCGTCTTTTAGAGGCACAATAAAATCTTTCTGCAAAATGAGACATTTTACAGCTTTCTGGAGTTTTTTTTGCAGCTACAGTTTTATATTTCAGTCGGTATTCTTCAGGTTAATAGTTGCAAGTAAATAATATTTTGCACCGATGTTTAACCTCCAGATTTGCTTCTTTACCATGACAATAAACGAGGCTTCTGATTTATGGATTCAGTCAGTTGAGGAATTATTTTTTATGAGCTGTTATTGTAATCTGTAAATAATTAAAATGTTTTGCACAAACTGCAATAATTTGTCATAAGATACAAATTAAAAATAAACATTTACAGACATTAAACAAAAACATCAACAATTGTCTGGAAAAAGGTTTGGAAATAATGTTTTCATGCAGAAAATGTGTTTAAATTTAAAAACCTATGAAGACCTGACATCCTACGTTTCCCACAATGCACCCTGCCTCTTGCTGAACTTCCATTTTAAACCTTTGTAAGGTTTGTAGGGGTGAAGACAGAGCTATGCTGAAATTTCAGTTTATGCTCTTTCATGTAATTTGAATTAATAATACCCTAAAGTCAAGTTCACAGCTTTAAATAATTCAGAGGCAAAGCTTCTCAGCTCTTTTACACCAGCTGCTGGCTCTTTGTACAGTAACTACACACATGTTTAAAGATGATTGAAAGCCCAAAAAGTGGAGCAAATCTATGGAATAGTTTAGAGAAAGATGTGAGAAATTGTACAAATATAAATTAGATTAAAATATAAAAAAACTCATGAATGTATACTGTTGGGTGCTAAAGGACAGGTTTGGGCTGCGTACTGTTGGATGATATAAGAACTCTTCTGTACATCAAACAATAATTCCATATTATCTATATATTTAGAAGATAATATAAATGAGTCAAGATCAGCAATCAAGTGTGTGTAAAAATTTTCTCTCACTGACTTAAATCAGACTAAACTTTCTGCTTTAGGTTAGAATCACAGAAATTAGTTTTTTTTTTTCCAGAATATTGAATTTTTTTATGTTATGTTTTTCATCAGTAAATTGTAAACTGGCTTTTGGAGTCATGGCTTCTTCCTGTCTTAGTGGTTTTCCAGCCCATGTTGGTCCAGGACTTGTTGCCCTCTGGATGGTGACTCTGACCAGCTTCAGCAGCATCTCCACAAGCTGTTTTGCTTTGGTCTGGGGTTGATTCACACATTTAGCACCAGAACCTGTTAATACCTGGGCCACAGAACCTGGCTCCTTCCTGAACAGTATGCCTGATCAACATTTCCATGCTGTTAATATTTGGATATACTTGTTTGTATAGATTAAAGGAGAACCTAAAGGAGAAAATTGAACCCAAGTATGAACCAGACTTGAGGTCCATAACTGTCCTCCTGATATCTTAGCTGATCTTTCTTAATAGTTTTGATGATGTCACGAAAGAAAACAGGTGTTTCAAGTGCGTCTCCATTCAGTTAAAATGTTGTGAATTAACCAGTCAGAAGCAAAGAGATGACATCATCATCAGCCAGGTTGTTTAACGGTATCAAGGTTTTAGGGTATGTAAACCTGTGAATTTTAAGAAGATAATAAAAGTTTAAGTAGTTCATATTTCTGGATTAATGTGTTGCTAATTCTTAAAAATGTTTTTAGTAATTCAAAAAATGATTTATATAAATAAACATCAGTGACGTTTTAAAGTCACTCAGTCATAAACCGCCTTCAGGTGTTAAGGGATTATCTTTGGGATTAAATGTGAAATTAGTTTTCCGTCCGGGTGTCCCTGAATGATCTTTCAGGAGGAGGAGGAGGAGGAGCCTGCTGCCTCCTCCTCCTCCTCTCAGCAGATCCGAGGAGCCAGTTCGCACCTGAGGACTGAAGTCTACCTGTGGATCCGCAGCCGTCAGCAGCACCATGGGGGTCTCCACGTCCAGTCTCCTAGATGAAACCAAGTCCGCCTACATTCAAGGTAAGAACCGGCTGAACCCGGTCAGAGGGTCGCGGCAGGGACTCCGGGAAGCCGGGACCGTTTCTGTGGATGTTTTTTGGAACAAAGTCCCCGTCTGTTTGGATCAGTGTAATCAGAATAAGTCCTGCTGGTTTTCTCTTTAAACTCTAATTCATCCTGGATTCTGTGAGGATCAGCAGAGCTGAATGGGTCCTCCAGAGATCTGGATCCGAACCAGGCGACTTTGAAACCTGTTTGGCTGGTTGCTTCGTGTTTTTCCACGGAGGAACTTCCAGAGCGCGATGCGCCCCGGGGAGGATCTGGTGTGGCTTCCCGGTTTTCTGCTGGGACCATCAGGTCTCTGAAGCGCCTCTAGTCCTGCAGGAGAACTGGAAAGTGAGAGGAGACCTGCGTGGCTCTGGGCGTGTCTGCAGCCAGAACAACAGGCATCCATGTCCTGATTGTAAGTGAGCTGCAGGTGCACCTACCAGAACAACAGGTGCTACTGTTTGGACCAAACTCTGGGCCAAACCAGGGCAGGTTGGGGCAGTTTGCTTATTGAAAGGTGCTACAGGAGTTGGAGATGGACGGGCCAGAACCATCTTTTCCAGAGTTCTGTGCATGAGAGGTGGTTCATTCTGTTGGTTTAGCTGCAGAGAAATTTGATCCACTTGAAACAGAACTTATAATCAGAGATATGTTTAGGAGTGAAATACAGACATCCTTCTTGTGGGAAGGGGGGGTTCTGTATCTCCTCCTATGAGTTCTGGTTCTGCCTCGGGGTTTCCAACTCCAGTCCTTCAGAGTTACTGTCCTGCAACGTTTAGATGAATCCCTGCTACCTCCAGGGTTCCCTTGCAGTGGTCTGGGTGCCTTCCCTGGGAGGTGGTCCGAAGATCACGACCCGGTTCAGATGAGCAGCAGAAGCTGGAAGGATGATAACTGCTTTAGAAAAGAGGAGTTCAATGTAATTCAGCTCCTGAGAGTCGGGGCTTGTTGTCTGATTGGACATATTTCTCAAGCCGACTTACATCTCTGCATGAATAAACCAGCTATGATAATATTGGTTAGAATTCGCAGGAAAATGATTTTCAGGACATTTTTAAGGCGATTCTGTAGTTACTGTGTGGATCTGAGATTGTCTCCTTTATATCTGTTTTTTTATTTAGTTCGGATTCGGAGCGGAGCTCTTCATGAACAATCTGAGATCCACAGAACCTCTGGATGCTTCGGTTTCAACGGTTTTCTCCGTTTTTGAAGAATATTTCTGAAATGACCAAATCTGAGTTGATGGATTTAAAGCTAGAATCCCGAGACCTTTGCGTTCGTCGTGCAAATATGATGAAATTTCACTGCTCCAGTCTGTAGACAGTCTTAAATCACACAAGGAGGAATACATTTCAACACCAAGTAGAGATTAAAATTCAATAATAAGAAAACAAAAAAAATTAAAGACAATAAAGCAGGCTCTATAAATTGTTACATAGTGTAACCATAAAATAAAGTCCCTGTTTTAGAGACTTGTGCTGCTACGGTTGCATCATGAACATGAATTTCATCTGATGTGGTTTTATTAGAGCAGCTATAAGAAAATCAAAGGAAATAAAAAATGTTTGGATCATTTGAGTTCTGTTCTGTTGCTTTGGTTTCTGGTCTGTATTTCATGTCTGGAATCAGGCCTTTTCGCCTCTGTTTTTCACCTTAGTGTGTGAACCCTAGGGTTAAAGGTCAACTAACTGCTCTGTGTTGGAAATAAGCAATAAAAAGGCAAAGAAAATGCAGAAATGACAGAAACAAGGTTAAAACAGATGATGGACATGCAGGAAGTTCTGGTTTCAACCTTTAGAGACCCGTGTATCGGTGTTCTGTAAAACATTTTTTGTTGATGCTGACACGAACGTCTTTGCCTCTGCTGTTGCCATGGTTACAGTGTGTAAATGGGAAACATAAAGCAATTGATTAGGCATTGCGGTTCGACCCTGAAGTGCTTCAGAACATTAAGTGTTTGTGTTGGAGGAATCATGTGTTCTGGTTGGAGCGGTCCCTGTGGGTCCTTTTAATCCGCTCCGGTTCCCAGTGCATATCTGTAACACCCACTCAGAGCCTTTGTCTGCACATTTCTGGACCCGTCTGCGCTTCCAGGTTGGGCTGGTCAGTTTTCCTGCCCCGCCTGGTTTCTGTGAAGCATCCAGAACTGGGATGGTGTGGGTACGATTCTTTGGGCCAAAATGTTCTGTCATCATGCAGCAGTGTGACTATATAGGGTGGGGTAGGCTGAGTTTGAGGTGGTTTCCAGGGCTGGACTGGGTGAGGTAATCCATTCAGATTAATGAGATGACATCAGTCCAGCTTTAATGGAGGTCACTGAAGCAGGTTGGAACATCTAGAACATTTCTCAGGAGATTCGGACTGGGTGGCAAAGATGGTTGTGTTGAGATGTTTTGGGTTTTAATAGGAAATGTTGTTCATCACATAAACATGATGGTAGGGAGAGTTCTGCCAGCCACTGCAGTGTTATGGCTGATCTAGACGATCCAGATCAGGGTTCTGTCCCACCTTAAGTGTGTTTTACATGTATTTGAGCTCCGTAAACCGGACCAGCTCTGTTGGGGACCAGAACAGGGTCCATTTTTTATAAAATCTGAGAAAGGTTCTGCAGCATGTTGATAGAAACCCTGGCTGCTCTACATGTGGACCCAAAGTTCTGCAGATTCTGTTTCAGATTAAGGCCCTAGGATGCATGATTGTGTAATTTTTTTATTGTGGGCTCTAGATGGAAAAGTTTTTTTTCCTTTTTGCTGGATTTATCTTTAACTTGTCTTATTTAAGGGTTCCTATAAGTCCAGACATTTGTTTATGAACCTTCTTTCTGAGATCAGGGGCTGAGATCCGATGGAGCTCCTGAGATGTGGGACATGCAGGATCTTGATGCAGAATGTTAAATCAGGAAGACAACACTGAGTTTCAAACAAAGCCTACAGGAATCCTTCAGTTGGGATCCAGTTTCCACATTCTCCGTCCTGGTTAAGCAACATGTCTGCAGTCTTGTCCCGTTCTGGTTGGACCAGGTGCTGAAAACCACATTTTACCAGAACTCTGCGTCGTGCTTCATTACTGAAGGAACCACCTGGAGGGAAAGAAGGAAAACTTTTCTTTTTCTTTTAAAATGCAGTTAAACTCTTAACTTTCTGAACAAATCGGTTTAAAATATTTGACCCCATTAAAATAGTTTGCTAATAAAAAATGAGGCCATTAAAAGTTATTTCAACTAAAAAACTAACTAATCTTTTGGGATAAAACATTAAAAGTTTGCACACCATTAACTTAAGACACTGTTGAATCTTTTTGATTCAGTTTCAGTCTTCTTGGGTTCTCACCTGCCATCAGTTATAGAGGATCTGATTTATCTTTAAGTTCAGCTGTTTTGGTTTTTCCTGAACTTTGCTGAATTTTATCAGTTTGCAGAGAGGTTATAGAGTCCTAATGATCTTGCTGAGCAACGTTTTTGGCCTTCTGCTGCTCATTTGCAGGCACAATGGTGAGATGTTCCTCCTCTGAGAAGAAACTCTCTGGGCTGCTGCTCTGAAACTGGAAGCTTCAGCTCCCTCAGGTTTCTGTGGGATCTAGAGACCATCTGGTCTTCTCCGTGACCTCAGCATGATTACTCTACAAATAACCCTGGTGGTGGGTTTTGGTTCGCTGTCATACTGGAGGACCTTGAACCATCTTCAATGTTCTGGCTGAGGGAAAAAGGTCGTCTTGTACCTTCAACAGAAATATTATCCAAACCACAATGCTTCCACCTCTGTGCTTTGCTGTGCTGATAGTTTCTGAGCCTATCTTTCCACCAACTACAGTAGGTGCAGTTGATGAATAGAACTGGATTTGGTTTCATCTAACCTCAGCATTCTCCAAACCTTCTCTGAATCATTCTGATGTTCAATGCTAATCTGAAGATGAGGTTTCTATAGATCTGTTACAGCCTGGAGTGTAAACAGTGATGTTCTTGATCATTAACAAGCTCCTCCTGTGTAGCTGATGGCTGACCCTTCACCTTTCTTATTATCATCTTCACCACATGAGGGAAGATTCTTATTGGAGCTCCAGACTGAAGGTGGTTGATGGTCATTTGTCACCTCCTCACTGAGCTTCTTGGTGAGGATCTTTCCAACCTTGTGCAGATCTAATATCTGGTTCCTCTAGCAGTTCTTTGGACTGGAGAAGGTCAGCTTTGAGTTGGGTTGAGGTCACGAGTATCTGATTGATTGATCTATGTGAACTTAACCAATCATGCGATCAGTTTCATTAACCAAGTTTCTTAACCAATGATGCGATCAGCACGCGGCGGGGGTGCTTGTGTGTGGAGCTTGCGCTGTGTTGGGTGTTGCTTCGTCGGCCTTTCGGGGATGAAGTTCTCCTGTGGGAGTCTGCCCATATGCTGTGGGGGGGTGATTCATGGCGTTTGGGTCCGGGGACATGTGTTCGATATCTGTGTCCTGGTTGGGGGTGGCCCAGTCGGGAGATTCATGTCGGGTTCACTGGGGGTGGGGACTATTTTATTCTGTGGCGGCTCTGGTTGGCGGACTTGTTTGGACCATGTAGGCCCCTCTTTTGTACATGGCGCCATCCCCGGATAAAGATGGGGGTGGTTGGGGACTGGGGTCGGGGTCCGGGCCGGGGTCGCTCAGGTTCAGGCACGAGCCCGGGGTAGCCCAGACCTGGTTCAGGTGCGGTCTGCCTGTCTCCACCCCCGGAGGGAAGGGGACCACCTCCTGGGTCCGGGGGCTGGTTGTCACTATGGGGTATCGGTACCTGGGTCTCTGAGGCTTCTGCACTGTGGCATCTGGGTGGATCCTCTGGGATTCTCCTCTGTTCCTCTCTGGGGGGTTACGGTAGTCCCGGTGGTGGTTCTCCTGGGGTTCCTGTGCTCTGGGGGGCCTTTGGATGTCTGTGGCTTGGATCTCCTCCGTATCTGTC
>JAHUTJ010066590.1:0-23591 GCA_036250325.1 Characodon lateralis
TTTTGAGCAAAACTGTGCTCTTACTCTGCTAATGGAACCTTCACACTCTGCTCTTACTGCTGCAATGTGCAATCAAGACTGGCTACCAGGCTGGTCCAATTTAGCCATGAAACCTCCCACACTAAAATGACAGGTGTTTCAGTTTCATTGTCCAACCCCTGTATATGTATATATATATATATATATGCTTTTGAATGTTTAATTATTATGATGGGACCCCAGCCATGGGTTGGAACATAGATGAACATGGACTCTGAACTTTACAATAAAAGGCCGGCATGAATTTTTCTGGAACTTTCAAAATAAATCACATTCACCTACTTCCAGCTCAGCGCAGGAAGAGGAGTCAGAGCTGAATCTCTGGACAAAAACACCAACATGTCGTCCTATACCACATGGATCTCCAGAAAAACAAGACGGAGAGACATAGCATGTGAACGTCTCCGTGCAGCTGAAGGTCTTAAACTCCTGGCCGCGTATAAGACTACTACCTTCAAGTAATCTTTGGATGATCCGGCTATGACTATGATCCGGTGGCCAAGTCCCCGCCGATCCTGTACAACAATGGTAAGTAATGATCTGCTGTTCGAGTACCCAGCATTCATTCATAAAAAGGGGGTAATTAAGACAAGTGTGACTTCTTTCTTAAGTCACACAGAAGCAACCAAAATGCCCCAGCAGCTCTAATTGAAGTGGTTTTCCCCACGACCTGGAGCAAAGGTATCGGGACCGCAGTTCGGCTGGTTGAATACAACCACCCTTCCACAGCTACGAAGAGTAGCTGCAACGCTAGTCCCTTGTTAATGCCCACATGAGACCGGATGACTGGGTTGACTTCGCTCCTCAACTCATCGCCCCAGGAGACCTTTTCTTTAGCAAGGTTGTGTTTTGGGCAGAGAAATTAGTTTAGGGTGAAATAATATGAATAATGTTAATGAAGTTTGGTTTTTGTTTGTTTTGAGAAATTCAGCTATCTAACCGCTAGCTGACTAGCTGCTCAGCTAATCTGGACAGTTCATTGTAGCTAATTATGTATTCTGTGTTGTGTTTTTAAAGTTAAGACAAACTTAATTTAACACTAGAACTCCCAGAATTCGAACTCTACTAGAACTCCCAAGCCCGTCAATTTGACGGCGAGCATTCTGGATGCGAGGCGGTGATGACGTCATCGCATTACATTGGTCAGAATGCTACAGGTTTTCTTGCACGCTATAAAATTATGGTTTCGACAAGAATTAATAATAGTATTTGATTAAAACCTTTTATGTTTTATTATTATTTATAAATAGTACTGAAAAATAATACAGAGTAGTGTGTACATTTAAAAAAAAAGCTTTACTAATTTGACCAAAAGCTGGACAGCTCCATGTTACGCCCCCTTTCACTTCGCGGACATAAACTAGTGCTAAAAATGCCTTCAGCTCATCCACACTCATGTCCGAGGAGGAATCATCTCCTAAAACTCTGCGGGCCTCAGCCACCCTGCAGCCCTGAACATGGATGAGCATTTCGGCGTCCACCAAGCAGAGGAACGCGGTCTGGGCATCTTGGATCTGGCGCTCTGTCAACGCGTTCTGGCTCTGACGCCTCCCTCTTCTTTCTTCCTCCCCTACCACTGTCCACAGAGTCCCATCCTTTCCCATCTCCTCCTTCCCAGGTGTGCGCTCGTCTTGCGATGAAAACGCTGTGAAGCGCAGAATAGATTGTTGTTACAGGGCTACTATATCTAGGACCTAACTTATTGTTTATTTCTTTTTCCATTATTAGTACCTTGTTTTTTAGTTTCTCTCCTGCCAGGGAGCTGTATTGCTTGGTTTATAGCTGGGCACTGATCACCTGGCTCGTCTCCCTCTCTCTGAACCTGCGCTGATTGTGGCACTTTTGCTATAGTTTATATATTATTAGTTTACTAATCTATAAACTATAGCCTAAAATGATAAAATCGTTACATAGGCTAGTCTTTTACTTCCTTGAAATAATGCGCCACAACCTCCTGCTAACGGGACGACTCGTGTTTTTTTATCTGGGGGAGGCTCACTCTCTGACCCGCTGTCACTGGAACTGAATGCTGACCAAGAGTCGTCAGAATCCCTCTCGACCCCAGAATCACAATCATGTCATTTTTGAAGCATTTCCAATGCCTCTTGAGCAGAAAATATCCTTCTGGAAGCCATTTGTAGGATGCCAACAATCTCCTTCTCAGACTGCGTTCTAGAGTGGCGGTTGCTAGGCAACACTCACGCGCCGGAAACAAATATCAATGTAAATAATAGGGCCGTCAAAATAGCGGCTGTGGTAGTTAGAGGTAGAAATACTTAGATCTTTTATTTACTTTGTTATTTTTTTTTAAATAGAGACGTAGGAACACACAAGACACAGGTTTAGAAAAAGTCAGGATGCCAGGAAGATAACAGCTTTAATAAACCAGAGTTATGGCATGTCAAACTTTCAAAACCATCAAATTGACGGCCCTGGGAGTTCTAGTGTTAAAGTCTGCAAATCCATCTCCCTCAAGCTTAGTCGATATCTCCTCGGATAAAAGCACGTGTGTTCGTCAGTAGGCGGGTTCAGATCTCTCCAATCTGTTGGACTTACTTGTCTCTGCAGCTCCAGATCTGCCTTGTTTCCTACGAGGATCATGGGGAATTCATCTCTGTCTTTGACTCGCAGAATTTGTCTTTGGAATTTGTAGATTTCTTCAAAGCTGTAAATCACACAGTGAGGTCTGTTACATATCCGTAAAGGCATAAATTCATCTCCTAACAATGCAACAACTAAAACAAAGAAGCCTCCACACCAAACACACACACTCTCGAACAGTACCATTGAACAGAAGGGGTTACCTCTGCAGGCTGGAACATGTCAGTCGAAGAGTCAGACACACTATTACAGTAACATGAAATATTTTTATCCAAGGCTGCTTCTCTCTGCCTGACCTGACTGTTGTCCCACTATAATACAGATGGCATGTGATGGCAGGCTTTCAACTTTACAACAAATAAAAATGTCAGTCTGGGAAAGGAAAAAAAAGAGCAAAGAGGCAGAATGTAACCACAAAGCCGAGACGGCATTCCAGTCGTGTTGAGCACATAGTAAATCTTGTAAGGCTTGACTAATATACATAGAGGAAGGAAAGGCTGTTTACAACACAAACATTGGAAGGAGGTTTAGGGTGGGTACAAGGGAATGCAGCTTACTGTGCTGCTGTACAGGGACATGACATGAAGGATGGGCAGCGAGAGACTAAAACAAAAAATTCTAAAGATAATTTAAAATCAGATCCTGAACAAGTAGAAACTTTTTTTTTACCTCAATCTGATCTAGTCTAGACACTAATTCTGAATGAAACCCCTCAAACAGAGCAAGTTGTGCATGAAGGATTCACCTGAAAACAGTTTGGCCATGG
Organism: Characodon lateralis; assembly: GCA_036250325.1. Classification (NCBI taxonomy): domain Eukaryota; kingdom Metazoa; phylum Chordata; class Actinopteri; order Cyprinodontiformes; family Goodeidae; genus Characodon; species Characodon lateralis. Next base: position 3,407 of record JAHUTJ010066590.1, read on the forward strand.
ATTTTATGCAGCCAACAGCAGCCTGTTTCCCCTTTTCGTCTCATTAATGCTCCCCATGCTCACGCAATTGCAGTGTAAACACATACGCCAGTGGTACAGCTGTCGCATGTGCAGCAAAGCAGCAGGTGGAATAAGTTAGGCTTTCATTTCAAACGCACCTGCTGTTGCCAAACCAGGCAAAGGCTGAAAATGATGGTTTCAAAATGATGTGTACTGTATCTTCGGTGACCTGCTTTCAAAGCAGCTTAAAATAAAGACACCTAAAACGAAGTTAAGCTGCAACCGCATGAGGTTTTTTAAGGTGAATGTTTGTGCCTGACAGTGTTGTCAGTGTATACACACATAGATGTTGTCAGTACATACAGTGCAGGCCTCATTTGCCGGCACCCGTGGTACAATAAAGATGTGTAAAAAAGCCTAAAAATACATGTACATTTTTATATAGTAGCATCAGATCCAACAGAAAAGTTTAGAAAATAAAAACCATTGAGTACAATTATTTACAGGGGAAAAATCCAACATTAAGAAATATTTTTTTATTCAAAATCACACATGGCACATTTATTGGTAAACGTAAAAAACATATTTATAAATGTAAATGAAACATCTGTTTCTGGGACCTTCTAATAGGAACTCTCTGTTTCTCTGGGGTATAAATATGAGACAATACAAACACCCATTATTTTCATACACTGGCCATCAATGCTGAAGGAGATAGAAATGAGTCATATGTATCTTGCCTATATCCACAGTAATCGGGATGTTAAGGAAGATTTAAAAAAAACCTCTCTAATGCTCACTGTTAGAGAACTGCAACAAACCTCAACATCTTGGGGTCACTAAGCCTTCATAACAACTAACAGATGTTATCTAAATTGCAAAAGTAAATTTATGTTTGATACCAGAAAAAGTCCTTTTCTGTCATACTGTTACAAATGTACAAATGTTGAGTTTGCTAATTGTCACAAGGACATTAACTGCAACACTGGAGTCCCTGGAGGTCACAAGCTAGAGGCATCAAATGATCATCTGTGGTCTATCTAATCTGAGAAATATGTTGATCAGCAGAATCTGATGCAGATAACATGTTGAGAATGGTCCACAAAAGCTTTGCTTGTCTTCAAAGTACTAATAAATTTGGACATCCCACATTGGGATTGAAACCTAAAGCCCAGCCCTTTGTGATAGCCACTATGTCTTACGCATACTGCTTGTGTGAAAGCTGGAAGTTGTAATCCACACCCCTTTGGTTCTGCATTCCCAACTGCATGCTGTAAAAGCACGCACAGCCTGTGATCTTGACAGATCGACTTGTATGATGTGAATGGACAAGTAGATCTTCCTGCAACAGCTAACTATTAATTACCCCACAGGGCTGACACAGGGGGGTTCATAGTTGGGTATTTAACTGTGAAAAGGGTTCAAGACTTTTGGCAACAACAACTCTAGATGGGTGAGGCAAAGGAAAAGGAACATGTGGAAAAGCACCGCATTGCACTGTTAAGCATGGTGGTGGATCTAAGATGCTGTGGGCCATTTTAAACCCCCTGGGAAGCTTGTTAGTGCACATGATATAATGTATTCTTTAAAATATCAGGAAGCTTTAGTGATGTGGGTTGTACAAGGTATTAACAGCAGAGGTATTTCAAATTGTGCCACTAGTGATTTTGGAAAAATAAAATAAAAAATCTTGATGGGATTTTTTGCCCTCCATCAACCCCCCTCCATCCAAAAATTCAAACAAAATAATGTATGCTAGGTTTTCTCCACAGATTTAACAAGAACAGGGCAAGGGCAGGAAGTGTCGAGAACAAAAGCGAATGACAAGAAGATCAACAGCGGGGTCCGGAAGCAAGAGCAGAAAAAGTTTGTTTCGATACCAAATTTATGGTTCTAGTAGCGGAGAAGAAAGTGTGCAGCTGTGAACAGCGCACAGAGCTTTAATAATAGAAAAAGGCACAGACAAGAGTGTGTGTATGTGTGTTTTCTCACAGTGAAAACTGTCACCTACCTTCCTCTGTCGGTGACCGAGAAGACGAGCAGGAAGCCCTCCCCTGTTCTCATGTATTGTTCTCTCATGGCTCCAAACTCTTCCTGCCCAGCCGTGTCGAGGACTGCATAGCGGCAACACGTGCACATACAAACAGAATAACTTGCAGCAAAAACAAACCGTTCAGAACCAGCACCTCATTAGATGTATGCCAAAACAAAAACACACAAATGGCTGAATATGCATCTTTACATTTACTCTGGCTGTTTGTTCTGCACTTACTGTCCAGCCTGGCCGGCCTTTCATCAATCACGCACTGCTTGGTATAAGAGTCTTCGATTGTGGGGTCATAGTCAGTGACGAAGTAAGACTGCATGAGACAGAACAGGACAAAACAAAGCTATGAATATTTGAAGGCAGTTTACATCACAGGCGCATCTTAATAAATCAGAATAACATCATAAAGCTTTGTTTATTAAGCCTTTCAGTAATATAGAGATTCATGACACACAGAGGGTACACAAAGTTTTTATTTTTGTTAATTTTATTGATTATGTCTTACAGCCAATAAAAAAAAACATTTTTCTCCAAAAAGATCTACAAATGTCCAATAAAAAGGAATATTTAATATAGAACTGTCCACCTACTGAAAGGTATGCCCATGTATTGTACAGTATATGCCCTCACTACCTACTTGGTAGGTTCGTTTTGCATAAATTACTGCATCAGTGACTCCATGCACAGCCCACACTTGTGAATCACCTTCAAACTCTTGAATACTCACAATCCTCTCAAGACTGCAGTTACCCATGTTAACTGTGCACATTTTTCTACCTCACATTTGCCTACCATCAACTTTCCATTGATATGCTCTGATACGGCCCTATGAACAGCCAGCTTCTTAAACAACGACCATCTGTGGCTTACCCTCCGCTTTATAACAGCCAAATCAGCAGTCTGAAGGAAGTTTTGGCCACACTTTAAGTCATAATTAAAGTTTTCTGAGAAACTGAACTGTGGGTTTTATTTAGCTATAAGTCATGATCATCACATTTAAGTGAAATAAATATATCATATAAATCTATATAGCATCAGAGTTTTGCTTTTTGAATTGAATTACTAAAATAAATCGACATTCTGATCATATTCTGATTAAAATGTGCATGTAATTTCGCCATGTGTCAACTGACATACTCTATTGTTTTATACTTTAAGAACCTAAACATCTGATTTCTGAAGAATAAGTGGGCTTTTTTTTCCACCAACATAGAGTTTTAGTTGTTCCAGCTGGGAGCATATCTTTGTTCTAAGCTTCTATTCTTCTGCTCCAAGCCGACTTCATTTTGTTATTTCAACTAATGCAGCTTAGAATGACTAAGTACATGGATGTCTGCATGGATAGCTTCAAAACAAGCAGACGTGGGAATAAATAGCCACTCTGTGCTTGTGTTTTGGGTTAAAACAGCACAGACAGCCTCACTGACCTCTACCTTCTCTGGCTTTCTGCAGACAGAAGGCAAACAGGCAGTCTGCAGCCACCTGCGCAAAAATGTGAAGTAAATATACTGCAGCACAACAACCACATGCTCTGTTTTTTTTCCCCCACCACAGCCTGATATTAAAGCTAATAACACATTTACTAAATGGTTTGCCGAGTTACAAAAGCCCTACAGCCTGTCTGATTCTTTCAATTTAACGCCTGTCACTAGTCTTGCAGGAACCTCAACTAGAAGGGTGGGGCCGGGCAGCAAGGACAAGAAGAAGAAGGAGGAGGAGTCATGCATTTTTTACATTTTTCCCATGTTTTGTTGTTCTTGCTCCCCTCAGGGACTTGTTAAGTAGTGACAGCTGAGGGGAGTGCTCGGGGAATGTCAAACCAACATCTGAAGACACGGGGAGCAATCACTGCGACGTAAAAAATCCAGACACATTTCACACTTGGTCCAAAGATGAGCCAAATTAAACTTTCACTGTCGCACACCAGCTTTTTGTGCACAGAGACTGTGTGATGTTTTACAACAGAGGCTGTAGGAGGCTTATTTAGTGTTATTCAGAAGTCAAGGAGACAAGAAAGAGCCTGCCCTGTGTTTGCAGAGGAACAAATCTTTGAGGATCCTGAATATGGGTGAGGCCAAATAAAAGAGAAAAAAAAAACACATTCATTTTAATTTGAGACAAAGATAACCTCGGTTTTACCCACTTCTCTCTGCAGGAATTGATTTAATTTAGCCACATTGGAGTGTTCAACCCTGAACGGCCTGCTTGAAGTCACGCAACAGCATCTCAATCAATCAGATTTTAAAACCTTCATTTTGATTTTGTTTTGTTGTTTAACCATTCAGTGGTGGACCTGCTGGTATGCTTTGGATTATCATCCATTGCTAGGGTGGCTTCTCCTCAGAAGGTTCACCACTGTTCCATGTTTTCTCCATCTGTTGAGAATGTCTCTCAATGTGATCAACTTCAGTCCCAAAAGCTTGGAAATTACTTTTTCTCTCAATGTTTAAATTTCTAAAGATCAGAGCTTGACGTGTTGCTTTTTCAGCTCTTCTAGCCTACTTCATGTTGTCAGAGAAGTTATATGTAGGTGATTTCTTAATACTACATGACAGACAGTAATCAGGCCTGGTTGTGGCAAAGGAAAGTGGACCAAGATTGATTTAACAAGGTGGCAATTGTCACATAGTCAGGTTAGTTTGGGTAGCTTTTCTCCATTATAAATGAAATGATCATATGAAAACAGCATTTTGTATTTACTCAGATTTGACTGATATAAAAATGTGTTTGATGATGTGTAACAAAACAACAAAATCAATAAATCTGTGGGGCAAATATGTTTTTATGACACTATGCATGTGGATGAAAGTCACAAACTGAAGGAGCCAAAAACATTCCAATAGGTTATAATGTTTTATCATTATATATCTGAAAGTGGGAGCCTTGCTTTGAATGTTTCTTGTCATTTCTTTTTGCATTAACGTAAACTAAATGTTGTTGTATCAGTCATTAGGCTCAGATGCACTCCAGCTTGAAGGACGGTTAGTCTTCTCCTTGGTGCAGAATAACTTCAGGTTTAAGTTGCTGGTATGTTTCCACTCTGTTAATTTCAAGTTCTTCTGCAACAATTCTCTCTGGTTCAAATATCTTCTACCTTCACACTATTTCCATTTAGGTCCTCATGACAGAGTGGCTGTTGCCTCACTGTTTGACCTACTTTCTGCTGAGATTCATGTCACAGACAGATGTTCTTACATGCCTGCCCATTTGAATATGCTGATGAAATTTGGGACCAATTGTTCTCATTCAGATCTTGCAGCAAAAGAAGGGCAACCCATAATACTACCACCACTGTGCTCCACGGTTCACAGATATTTCTAATCTAGAACTTCATGCTTTTCATTTCAAAAATAAATCCATTGGTGTCTTAGTTTGTCCATGTGGTCTTCAGCAAACAGCCAATTAGGAAAGTGGTATTTTGTTTCTGAAAGCCTTGCTGTGCATAGAGCTGATCTAACATTAGACAACGTGACAGAGTTTAAATGGTATTTAAATGTTAGTAACTCTATGACTTCAGAGTATTACAGTCTTTCATCTTTGTGTTATGTTGTTTGAGAATGAGTGACAAGGCTCTTAAATTTGTTTATAAGCCACGTAAGAGACCCAATCAACACCAATAATTGCAAACTCTTAACAACGGTATTTGCTGCATGAAGAGGATTTTACAAGTATCTATATATTGATTACAAAAGTCCAACTTGAACTCAACTCTCAGACAAATTTAACTATTTTTCTTCCAGTGGTCTAAATCTCGTAAATCTTATTAAACAAAACTGAAGGTATCCTAAATAAAACATGTATCATAACAGCCCATTACTTAAATATGATCTTAGTTAAGTTATATTTTATTTACTGGGTTTGTTGTGTTTATTTGTTGTGGTTAACAGCAGCAGCAGCAAACAGACCCCCATCATTTGCAACCCTCTGTGGTTACATGAGGTGCAGAGAATCTCTGTGTCACACTCTCCTAACGTCTCTGCAGCCTGTAAGTACACTTGCCTGAGTCACATCTATTCATTGCTGTTCAATAATTCAGCAATGTTACTCTACATCCTTAAATGTGCTCCACTGCTCTGCCAGCGTCCCTTCAGAGCTGGCAGGACAGACATAAAAAAAGAGAAAGAAAATCCATAAAGATTTTTTTTTTCCACATTTTCTTTAACCATCATCTCTACAATGTATCATTTGCACTTGACCTCTTGTTGTGGTCTCTTCATTTACCCTCTTAATCATATTTGTCCCCCTGGGGGAGCTGCACACTTCTGGCCTCCTCAGTCCTACCCCTCCCTCCATGTGTATGAGTAGCTTAGCTGCAGCGTCCTGCTCTGGCCAAGGCAATTCTCTCTTTTCCCCTGATAGATGACACTGTTCTGCATTGCTGGCAGCATCAGAGCCAGGAAGAACGGGGCTGGAGCCCAGCCTGGCTACCAATAACTGTGTAAGAAAAGCCAGTTTGGATCAAATTTAGTGATTTGAACTATAAAATGTATTTGGATACAAATCTAACCTGGTATAAAACAAAAAACTTGATATTATCTGTGAGTTATAAACAGAAAAATTGTTAAGGCTGAATGACAATCAAATTTGTATTTCAATCCAGCGCTAAACAATTACAAAACAATGTGATTGATAAAAAAGAAAATTATTAAAATTATGTAACAAAGTGAAATTAACAACAAGAGGGATGTTACAAAAACAAATATTAAATTGGTAATAATTACCATCTAGCAGCAGTTGGAAAATATGTTGCGTTTCACTTCAATTGACAGCAGTCAATTGAAGTACTGTACTTTTTTATTATTATTTTTTTTAATACTATGATACTGTGAAACCTTGATATTTTCACTCAATTATATCAATGACAATCTGATACCGGTCCATGCCAACTCTGTACTGTCCCAACTTGGGTCTATTGTTCTTGCAGAGAATCCAGAACTAACAAAAACACATAAAAACATATTTTTTCTGTCCCACATTCCTGCAATTGAACCAGATAAGATAATAGTTAATAATAGATAATAATCTCTTTGTAATCTGCAAGACTGTCTCACATGCACATACCAGTGAGGCAGACAGATTTCTGGATTTATTTTCGTGAATACACTGGATAGTCAGGTGAAGTTAAGAACTCCCTTTCCCTTGTTGAGGAAAAAAAAAAAATCACAATCCCAACCAAACACAAAAAAGTTTAACTGGTATTCAAACACATTTAACCGGTATTCAGACTTACAAAACATCAGGATAAAAACCATGTACCTAAATGCTGGTAACATTAAAACAAACAGGAAAGTCAATAATTAGGCGACAACTAGGCCAGACCAAGGATGAATAAGTGTGTTTGTGAATTTCTAAGATGTAAATCCACAATTATCATCTTTGAGATTTCTCCTCTAGCTAGCAACAGGAAAGTCAAGGTAAAGTTCAATCAATAGAGGTAGAAATACAAAGCAAAATGTATGTATTGTTTCAAGGACAAAAAAGGCAAAAAAAATAAAATAACAGTAGTGGAAAAAAGTCAGTTGCAAGGTAGGTCAGACTACGCTTGGGTCTCGGTCTGCTCTGCAGGAAGGAAACTCCACCTCTGCAGCCGACTGCTGGCCTGGCCGACCCCTTGGGCAGCTGTGATGTCACAGATGACATGTTCCCTGACCCCGCCCACCAAAAAAAATCTCAACATGCAACTTGGAGATCACACACCCCCATTTTTGTCCCAAATAGAGAGCCCATAGATCAATTAAGTGTATTAGTCTTTTTTTCTTTTAAGATCTTTTTCTATATTAAGTATATTTGTGTTTATCCTAACTGTTCACAATATTTCCAAAAAGTATGAAGAATACACAATAAGTTTCAAAAAGGAAATTTTCTGCCTTGAAGAAAAGTTATTTCTTATTTTCTTATGCTGGATTTTTCAAATGTCAATTAAATAGAAGTTGTTGTTACAGTTTCTGGTAGTTCTTTTAGATGTATAGGAAAAACAAAAGATGAAAAAAAACTCATTGGAGAATGTCATTAGCACATATATTTATCAATATATGGGTAAAACAATTCTAGAACAATAATGAATAGAAAGATTAACAGAACTTAGTGAATGTTTTAGCTGCTCAACGTGCAAAAATAGCTTCAGACCAATTTATGCGTTAATGGGTGCTTAAACAAACTAAGTGTTCAGTTTACAAAAATAAAAAGCCAGGATTAGGAATCAGGTTTCACAAAAACAGTTAACTAAATAAATCCTCAAAACGTCTGCTTGCCAGCCACGAGGAAAGCAACGATGAGTGACATGAGTGGGCGTGTAATCAACATAACGCTTGCACTCGTGTGCACCCACTTCCTCCCTGCACAAACAGCCTCACTAGCACTAAATATAGCTCGTTTTCCATGTCTGACAGTTATCCGACTTAGTTAAAATCTCCACTTTGACTCTAACCCAATAGCGTCCTTACCTACAAAGAAGTCAAACTCTCAGATTCAACACCAACACAGACACAACTGAAACACACCCTACGCACAATTGTATATTTGCATACTACGCTTTTATAATGAGCAGGAATGCTCAGCTAAGAGAAACAATCCTACACACAGTTGTGAGTTAATAACCTTCTGCACATGTCCAAATGCTTTATGAAAATTACTTAAAAGAAATCATATTTAATTATCGTTAATTAATTAAGCAAAAGATCAAATAAAAAAACTGCATTAAAATGCGTTATTCAAAAAGCTAAAGGTATCCATCACCATCTGCAGACTAAAATACATCTAAAAACTCCCTGACTTCTTTAGTCATGCTTCTGCACACAAACCTACCTGACACATTTCAGTATTAGAGATTTTTTCTTTACTAGTCAAATGAACAGACCACCTCAGCTTGACTTTTTAACTGCTTTTCTTCACGCTCTTCAAAATAGTAGTAGTTACCAGTATGAGTAGTAACTTTTTTTCTTTGTTCCCATTAGTTCCATATCCAATAAGGGGCCTTCATGGGTTTGCCATTTAAGGGTTACTTGTTACACACTGAATGGTTGTTGGAGCAGAAATGCAGATTGTCCTTTTAACCAACTGAAAGATGGAAAAGATAGAATGCCGGAGCAGTAATCCAAGTTTATTCTGAGGAAATTGAAAGCCTCACTGACCTACGTAAGGTACGCTTCATAGTTCTATCCTTGCCGGTTCTGGTGTGAGAAGCTACTTATCAAGGGTGGTTAAGAAACTTCAAATTCCTCGTCCTTTTTGCCTTCCTCTCAAATTAACGTTAGGTATTAGAACCCAGAATTAGGTCGTAAATAACCATAATTTAAACTCTGGACAAACCAGTGAACTTTTGATACAAGTTGATTTTTACTCAGCCTAGATGATAAACTGAACATTCAATTTCTTATTGATTAAACATATTCTCTGCACATTAGAAGTAATTTTTCAAAGTAGAATAATGTTTCTTTTTACTTAATTAAATTATTAGAAAACAGACCTATACCAATGTTATCAAGTAAATTTTTGATAACATTTATTGCCAGCTCCTTGTTTTGCTTCACTGAAGTTTAATTATTTTTGATTTATGCTAAATAACTCTCAATCTTAAGCGATACACAGAATCTGATTCCCTTTTAAATGTGCGTTGGGATTCATTCAGTGGGTAGGTAAAAATTTCCTCCTTCAGACAGATTTTTGACCAATTTATGTACATTAACAGCTTAATGTATAGTCATGAAAAAACATTAGGACACACCAATAAATATTCAGTTCTTATTTAGGAAACCCTCTCATCGCTGGCACACAAAATACCTTCAGCGAGACACTTCTTGTCCCACTCCTCACTTTTAGCAGTCATTTACACTCATTGTCTCCCACACAGCCAGCTTCACTAGCATTAAATATTGACCAACCTAGCATCAAATACTGTTTTACATCTCTGTCAGTTATGCTGCTGAAAGATGTGAGATGTTTGAGGGCTTTCTTGCATGTACAGCCCATTTTCTATCACCCCACAGCATCTCAAAGAGATCAAGATCTGAGCTTTGACTTGACCCATGACTGCTGTCCAAAGACGTATCTGTCCAAAGAAAAATTTTTTTAGAAGTTCAGGCCTTCATCAACACTCTGGCAAAACTTTCATCAGACCTTCATGTTGATTTTCAGAGCGCAAAGGTTCCCTCCTTCTGCAAGTCTCATGAAAATTAAACTTGTAGCCTCTTTCTGAATGTGCAGACACACACCATCATATCAACATAAGTAAGAGCCTTCTGTAGTTCCTGTGGTTACATTTGAGGGTTTTTAGGGATACTTCTTTTAGCATCTTGCAGGGTAAACTTGCATGGATGGCCAAACCTGGCCATTTTGGCAGCGGTTTTGAATGTCCTCCACTTACTCACCAGGCTCTTAAGCTGCTACAATCTTCTTCCTGAAACCTTCGTTCAGCTTTTTTGATGTCATCATGGTGTTCACTCTCAAACCGTAAGGAGCACACCGAACTAAAGTTTTAAACAGGGTAAGCCTCCTTCAAAACCTGCATTGAAATGCTGGGTAATGTCGCAATGTTTTCATTGTCTGCGCCTGATGTTAGATGCTGATTAATGATTTTAGCCATTGTACATAGGAATAAATGTGGGGGTGTCCTAATTTATTTCTCTCCAGAAATAGCAATTTTTAAGATACGATTTTAAAGAAATATTTAAAAAGCCATTTCTATAGTTTCTATTACTTGAATATTTCAGTAATGTTTAAACTGACACAAGAATCCATAACATAATTCAAAAATTTCAACGTTACTATCAGAAACAGGGGTATCCGAGTTCTCAGTACTGCTGTTCCCAGCACTTAAGCTTCTTTCATAGCAACTGCTTTGAAATAAGAGAAAAGTTTGAAAATGAGCTGGTGGTGTTTAAAATGAGCTTTGTTAAATGAATTGATGGTGAGTCTTAAGTCTCACACACCTTCTCAGGACTTATGACTCAAGTCCTTGATTTTAGAGAGTTTTCCACGTTGAAAATGTTACAATGCAGTTAGGAGTAGATATTCTGTTACACGGATCGCTCTGCATGTGTCACCAAACAGGGCCCTCGCTGTTGCTTCTACTGACAGAGCGATTACAAAGTGCTACATACTGAGACATCAGCACTGAAAGGCAGGGTGGTGGGGGTAGCCACACGAGGCTGTGGGTGGTGGGGCTGCCCTCTCACTGACAGGTGAAACATGCCATATGTAAGACAAGTTCAGTGGGCCAGAGCCAAGTGCGGCAATTTCAATTAAGGACCCAAAGTGCATGGCAGGCAGACTGGAGCCTGCCAAGTCGCAGCGTAGCTGGACTGAAACAAACTGCGCTGAGAGCAAATCAAATCAGGCGAGCCTACATTCTTGGTCATATGTTAAAAGACAGCAAAAATATCTGCTGTTTTAGCAGAGCACTATAAATTAAATGGTAAAGTGGGATGTTGGTATTTGAAAAAAGAAGGATCAGCCATGTATCAATTTGTGTTTCTGAATTTGCACAACCTTTTGGAGCAGATGAAAGTAAGGACCAATCCCTTTGCAACTTTACAGTTCTCTTCCTATTGCTTCATGAAGTTTCACACAAGTGATGCAGGAACAAGCGCGAGGTGCATTGTTTTGCCGAGTACGGAGGAGTACTTGAAGTGAGAAATAGGGGAAAAAAATACGGCCGAATGAAAGGTTTGAGGGGGAGGGAGACTGTAGGCTCCAAGAGAAAAAAGAGGGGGAGGGAAAGGCATTAACTTCCTGTGGAAACACCCACTTTTCCCATGAGCTCATACAAACTAGAAAGGTCACATATTCAATACCTAATACACATGGAAAGAAAAGGGAGAGCATAATGTGTTCGCCGCCTTGAAGGGCCACCAGGCAGCATTTAGTTTTAGTTGGGTAAGATTTAAGACCCAACACAAAATCTTCAGAAAAAAAACTCCACTTTCAAATCCCTCGCACCATAACTGTAAAACTGAGTGATGCATCAGTGGTAATAACATTCTTACAGGATGGTTACAGCTACAATGCAGTTTGTGTACAGCTACTTACTTTGGCCTGATGCCGAATTAAATGAGCCCATAACTTCAGTAAGATTGCTTCCTCCTAATGTGCAACAGATCAATAGGCTTTTCCTTTAATCACGGCTGTGTCCTTAAATGCCAGCAGACTACTGAAACTGCCCCTGCAGACAGGTCCTTGGCCCAAAGCTCACAGTCATCCAATTAACTAACTAAAAATTTAAATCCCGTCACTTTCACGTCAAGGGATAATTTAATCTTTGCTTAAAAATATAAAAATTGCCTTAAACACGTTGCAAATATATTTTGTTTGTCTTGCACATCAATGTGTTTTTTTTTTTGGGTACTTAGCATGATGAGGGATCATATTTAAGTATACATACTTTATATATTATATACTGAATTCCTGATAGTAGCAATCCGTGCACATTGTATTCCTGCTACATTTGCACTATAGCAGTCACAGCCGATTGAACAGACCCACAAAACTTACACAGTGCAAGTCTGGGATTTTGCAACCCAAAACATCCTTGAGTGGGGCTCAAACACTCTTATATATTATATAAATGGAAATAAAGAAACTTATGGAATTATCATTTGTTATTATAAAAAATATCTATTTGTCATTTGATTCGGGAAGGTGACACTTTTTTTTTGCAAATATGAACAAAGCAAATATTTATCTTCAAAACAAGTCCATAATAATCATGCACAAGGGAGCAGCATTTGGCTCTGCTAGAGCCATAAACGAAATACTGTTGCATTATAGTAAATCATTATGCTGCTGGATGGCCCAGTTAGCACAGACACCAGTAAAACTGGTGATAGCACTCATGTGGAGAATAAAGCATAGGCTAAACATCCCAGCAAGCAGGCCAGCTCTTGGCTCAGCCAACCCCCTGCTCTCTTCTCGCCTCTTTGGCATTAAAACTTCAATCACGCTGCTAAATATCAATGCATGCTGGACTCGAAACACTTCTGAACCCACTCAAAGGCTCAGAATCAAAGAAGTGCCATTTAAAGGCCTTTCTTCCACCAGATCACTGGGCTTAAAGCGGCCTACTTGCTTCATACTGGTCACACTACAAACAGTGTCTTGATCTCAATTTTATAAGCACATTTTGATAAATTATAAAGGTATATGATAAAGAAAATGCTTCTCTCACAGGGTGCAAAAAAGGTTACATTCAAAGCAGCATAAACATTTTTATGTCTTTTTTACTTTATTTATTTTTTTATCTGCAAGCGAATGCAAACAGATGCAATGTTCGTAACAGAGATTTTTTGTGTCCAAAAGAAGAAAGGATTTTCTGTGCCAGATCTGGATTTGACTCATTGCTACTGCTAGGATCTGAGCAGCCTCTGTGGCATTTTTTTTGCTGGTGTTAATACACTCACCGGCCACTTTTTTTAGTTACACCAGGCTAGTACCGGGTTGGACCCCCTTTTGCTTTCACGACTGCCTTAATCCTTCGTGACATAGATTCAACAAGGTGCTGGAAACATTCTTCAGAGAGTTTGGTCCATATGGACATGATAGCATCACACAGATGCTGCAGATTTGTCGGCTGCACATCCATGATGTGAATCTCCCGTTCCACCACATCCCAAAGGTGCTCTATTGGATTGAGATCTGATGACTGTGGAGGCCCTTTGAGGACAGTGAACTCATTGTCATGTTCAAGAAACCAGTCTGAGATGATTCGTGGTTTTTGACATGACTCATTATCCTGCTGGAAATAACCATCAGAAGATGGGTACATTGTGGTCATAAAGGGATGGGCATGGTCGGCAACAATACTCAGGTAGGCTGTGGTGTGGACACGATGCTCAATTGGTACCAGCCAGGTACCAGCCTGAACGGTTGATACAAGGCAGGATGGATCCATGCTTTCATGTTGTTGATGCCAAATTCTGACCCTACCATCCGAATGTTGCAGCAGAAATCGAGACTCATCAGACCAGGCAACATTTTTCCAATCTTCTATTGTCCAATTTTGGTGAGCCTGTGCGAATTGTAGCCTCAGTTTCCTGTTTTTAGCTGACAGGAGTGGCACCCAGTGTGGTCTCTGCTCCTGTAGCCCATCCGCCCATCCGTTTGACGTGTTTTGCGTTCAGATATGTTCTTCTGCATGCCTTGGTTGTAACGAGTGGTTATTTGAGTTACTGTTGCCTTTCTATCAGCTCGAACCAGTCTGGCCATTCTCCTCTGACCTCTGGCATAAACAAGGCATTTGCGCCCACAGAACTGCAGCTCACTGGATATTTTCTCTTTTTCTGACCATTTTCTGTAAACACTAGAGATGGTAGTGCATACTCAGACCAGCCCGTCTGGCACCAACAACCATGCCATGTTCAAAGTCACTTAAATCACCTTTCGTCCTCGTTCTGATGCTCGGTTTGAACTGCAGCAGATCATCTTGACCATGTCTACATGCCTAAATGCATTGAGTTCCTGCCATGTGATTGGCTGATTAGAAATTTACGTAAACGAGCAGTTGGACAGGTGTACCTAATAAAGTGGCCGGTGAGTGTATGTGTGTCATTTGCATGCATTTGTAAACTGACTAGGTTGCATACATTAGGCAGATAATTGATATACAGTATAAGGAGAACAGAATGGGTCCAAGTATGAAACTTTTAGGGAACCCCACTGTATTCTCTAAATATGGTGCCATAGCCCCATTGACATTTACACAAAGTTTTCTGTTTAACAGATATGAATTCAGCCACATTATTGCTCGCTATTAAAATCCTGTGTTTAACAATAACAACCCCTTTATTTCACAATCAAGGAATACAGGTCCTGCACATTCCTTCTTATCCACAAAGCTTTCCGTTTTTTTTCCCAGGAATACTGTGACAGCTGTTTTAGTTGAATGATAAGTGCGACACTCAAATTGCATCAGATGGAGGCATGAATTATCTTTGTTCAGATAACCTTTAAGACCATTAACTATCCATTTTTTTATTTCTTTACAGATGACTGGTAGACTAGCGATTAGTCAATGGTTATTCATATCAGTTTTCTTTACAGATCTGAAAGAAGGAACAACTATTCAAACTGCTGACATAACAGTGTCTGATGGATTAGTTATTCTGGTGAAAAATTCCAACCAGTGAGTCTTTGTATTCTTTTAAAAAGTGTGAATCTGTGCCAAATTCATCCTTGGTTATAGAGCTGTTCACTGAGCAAATAGTTCTGACAACCTTAGATTCTGTTATTTCTTTTATATTATTGTTGCATCGACAGGGAAATTGACATACTCCAATTAATTAAAAAGTTATCTCTTGGATTGGTTGCTACCGTGTTGCTTGAATGACCAGATTTGTAACTAGTTAATTGAGAGCAAGGTTCCTGTTTTTCCTGTTTAACCAGTTAATTTATCTATACTCTTTAGGGATTTATAATTAAGCCTGTTTAGGAAACACTTTTTGGTTAACTTTTAGAAGTAAAAAAAAATGCATTGTGATCAAAAAGACCTGCCAAAATGTTGAGTCTTAATTCTTTTTATAGCCCTTTTGGTTTTCCTACAAGGAACAAATTCTGACACATGTGGAAGAGAGTTGTTCTCCAAAAGACAGGAGGAATCTCCCAACAATGTTTTTCTCTTCGATAAATCCTCTTAAAATCAGGTCCAAACCCGGACCAGACTCATATGATTATGAATTCCTAAAGTAAATAAAAAGAGATTGTATTATACTACAGTAACCAAGTCAGAATTCTTTAAACCCGATTCAATAAAAGACAAAGAAG
This sequence comes from Characodon lateralis, assembly GCA_036250325.1. Taxonomy (NCBI): domain Eukaryota; kingdom Metazoa; phylum Chordata; class Actinopteri; order Cyprinodontiformes; family Goodeidae; genus Characodon; species Characodon lateralis. Next base: position 19,206 of record JAHUTJ010066590.1, read on the forward strand.
GGACAGAGAAAGCTCCACACTTGTGAACAAAACATCTGTGGTGTTAGACAGCATTGTGCTTTGTTGTGTTTTTGGTCCATTTGGGGCTTTATTCAGTTCTTCTTCCTCTGCTCGTTTTTGTGCAGAAGTGGCGTTGCACACGCTCTCAGCAACAAAGCGGCACTGTGATGACGGCCGACTGGGAGGACATATACTAACACAGTGGCTGTGTGGACAGAGAAACTACTGTGTGACTTTTAAACCCCATATAAAGCCATTCAGGGAAGTGTGGCTCGCAGCCTCTGGAAGACCATATGACTGACCACATAATGGGATGCTGATCAGCTCTGAATGACAAAGCAATCAGTGAATGCAGAAGTTGTTTCCCAGTTAAAGGTGTTATATTTAAACATGAAACAATACCATTAAAACAGGTCCCTGCTAACCCATTCACAATGATCCATTGCTAAAATCTATTCTGAAACATTTAATGGTGCAGCAGCTCCATCTTCTCCCCTCGAGCAAAACCACTGAACCCGTTTTCTGCTGCAGACCATAAATCTTAACATGGAGTGATATGTTTAAGGAAATGCGGCCACTCTGTGACAACATGTCAGACAGGACAGTATTACTGGTGGTGCTTTCAAAGGCAGCGGCCCCACAATGCAGGCAGCAGAAATTGTATTAGTTCAGCCGGCAGGTCCTTGTAAATGGACCTAATGGACACCATCTTCACTCCTTTCAGGCCTGTCTGGTAACCATCAACCAACATATCATAATTAACGCCAACATGCTGTGCCTGCCGAAAAAGGTTAAACATGCTAGCAGAACAAGTGATTGTCTGTGTTCGGCTGGTTGTGATTCATTTTTAAAAGCAAAATTTGACACACAGAAAATTTATTTGAATCAAAACTTAATTGTAATAAAAAAAAAAGACCCATCAATTTCTTTAAAATGGATCTACGTTACAAAACCTAGTCTGTCAGAGTATCTCTAAAAGCTAACTGTTCCAGTTTACTGAACATAAATAAGTGATACATATACAGATAGGGCTTTTACTGGTTGACACCAAATTACCCTTTTTTTCATAAACAGGAAATTCAATATTTGTCCTGTAATTGTTAATATATATATATAATTTACTGCCATATCTGCTCATAATAAAAAATAAAAAATAAACATTACAAAGCACATTTGCAAAAGCTCAAGCTAAAAATTCAGGTTCTACTGGGTGGTACCAGTCGTGTCCAGGAACTAAACCACGTACAAACTTATTTATGTAATCTTTGTTTTAATTCAACATTTAAATGAGAAAGAAACTGCTACAGGTCTTTTCATAAAGGTAGGAGTTTGAACCTGACAATAAAATAAAGGTATTGCAAAATTATCACCATATATTTATCAAAGCATATGTCTTTAACACAGAAGACAAGGGAAACCTTGCTTGATTTTGTGCGGTAGACGATTAGTTACTAAACCACAAAAAGTATTGCTGTACATCTTTATAAATAAACAGATTTGTTGCCATATCTGAAGCTATAAAAATGCTTCAGATCACAATCGTTTTCTAAATATCTAAAACTGATAAATTATTCACTTTATTCTAACTGTATGCATATACAACTGATAAAAAAAAAAAAAAAAAAAAGCAGTCGGGTTTATATGTTACACAGCACCAAACAAGACAGTAGACATACCTTACCTTTCTCTGTTATCAGAAAATGGCAAGGTGAATCTTTTCACTCAGTAAGAGAGAGAGAGAGATGCAACTGACAGCAACATTTACTAATAATATTTCAATATTGCAGCTCTGTTCAACCTACACATTCATATTAAAGACATGATGCTGTTAGAAACAATGAGCCAGTTTCCTTACGTAGGAACTGGAAAAATAGCTTTCCAGACAATGGAGAGTAATTGTATTTAAATTGAAATTGTAACTTTCTCTCAAACTTGTTACAAGTGAATTCCTCATTTGTCTGCCTAGAGGCCTGAGCTCCACACGCTTTTCCTAACATTCAGACAGGCATGTCTGTGAGAGGACTATGTTTTGGTTAGACCAAACATAAACACTCTTTAGGTCAGCTGCTGATCATCAACTCGTGTGCCGCTTTGCAGTTTAGGCTAAGGGACACCAGCTGGCGATGTGGACAGGGTCGCGTGCAGTTGGCTTTTGGATTGCTGCTGCAACAGTCACAGAGCAGCTGTGTCGCTGACTCAACCAGATATTACCGCGAGTATGTAAACATGTGCTCTATGCTCACTGAATAGCTTCTCTCAATGTGATCTGGTGTTTTAACGTTGGGCGAGAGACTCCGAAGCACAGCTGTTGGGCCCTCTTTCATGCTCACATTTGGTCAGCAAAGCAAGGTTCTGCTGTCACCTGTTGAGGGGGGGTCTCGTTTCATGCCTCATCTTATTCCCCTGATGGACAGCAGGTGCCCAGCAGGCTTCTGGACGCTGTCTGCATAAGCTGAGCCAAATGTTCACCAGCTGCCTGGCAGGGCTCAGCATCCGCAGCAAGAACAGATATATAGAAAGATTACTTATAGGTGATCAATTGACTTAACTGGATGACTGCTGCTTTATAAACAGCAGGCTCGAAAAGGATCCAACAATTCTTAATACTAAGTGTGAGCAGTAGGTGGGCATGGGTTGCTAAAACAAACAGCCAGCATTTCATTTTCCCATTGGCAGAGTTGTTGGTGTTGTTGTTAGATGCGAGACCCGATACAGTGACCAGTTATTCTGCAGACAGACAAATGCATGAACACAGAACAATAGCCAAAACCAACACAGAGGAAGCCACCGGCTACTGTCTAGGCTGACTGTGCCGAGCAGTGGCCGGAGTCAAGAGTGGAGCAGGGCAGAGAGGATTTTTGAGGAAGCTAAGTGATACAAATTTATAATAAATAATATAGTGGCTCTCAAAACCATCAACATCCTTTTACACGTTTATGTAAGAACAACGTGGCCAGGAAAAAACATTTCAATCATTTTTCTCCTATAATGTGATATTTATCCTGTACAATCAAACCCAAAAATGCATTTGTTACAAGAAAAAAACTGAAAATTAATAGTTGAAATAACCTGGTCACACACCCTTAAATGAATACTTTCTTAAAATACATTATTTGATTTTAGAATTCATTCTTCTTGGTAGGAGTCAGAATATCTATCTTGAACTGAGAATATTTAACTGATCTTTCTTGTAAAGATTTCTCTTAATCTATCCGATTCCAAAACTTGACTTTTCCCTCCTGATTTGGAGAGCCGTTTCATTCAAAATTAAATAAATAAATAAATACTGCCATTGATAAATTATTAATAATAGATATTCCATGAAATACATAAATATCCCCATGAAATAAAACTAAATAATTATGTTAAAAGAAATTTGTATCTTGTTTTATTTAATTCATTTCAAGATTTATTTAATTTACTTAAAAGATTTATTTAATTTACTTAAAGATTTATTTATTTATTTTATAACGCAGTTTTATTTTGTGACACTTTTATTTTGTAAAGCTACTGTACTCAGTGACTTTTACTTTTTAACCCCGTTTTTCATTTTAAGCTCTTTTTATTTCATGTTCTTATATTCAAATGAGGGGGCGGAGTTTTATCTGTGGGGCGGTGCTGGGCTGTGCTTTATTTATTTAATTCTGAAAGAAACGGCTCTCCATACCCTGAAAGCATTTTTAGTTGATTTGGATGCGTTTTAAAGCTAAAGGCTTTAGGACAAAACTGGTGTTTGAACTCATTGGTTTTTGTCAAGTGGTGACTAGTTCCAATGTGAAGAAAAGTAACCCCAGAGGATAATACTGCATAATACTGTCTACATATGGTCTACATTCCTGTCAGTGGGCCTATATATCAGGCTACAGGTAGTCTCTGTGCTGTTTGGTGACATGGTGTGTACCACACTCAACATGGACTAGAGGAAGCAAAGGAAAAAGTTGTCTCAGGAGATTAGAAAGAAAATTATAGACAAGCATGTTAAAGGTAAAGGTTACAAGACCATCTCCAAGCAGCTTCATGTTCCTGTGACTACAGTTGCACATATTATTCAGAAATGTAAGATCCATGGGACTGTAGCCAACCTCCCTGGACGTGACCACAGGAGGAAAATTGATGACAAAACAAAGAGACGGATAATATGAACGGTAACAAAAGAGCCCAGATAAACTTCTGAAGAGATTAAAGGTGAACTTCAAGCTCAAGGAACATCAGTGTCAGATCGCACCATCCGACGTTGTTTGAGGCAAAGTGGACTTAATGGGAGACGACCAAGGAGAACACCATTGTTGAAAAGAAATCATAAAAAAGCCAGACTGGAATTTGCCAACCTACATGTTGACAAGCCACAAAGCTTCTGGGAGAATGTCCTATGGACAGATGAGACAA
>JAHUTJ010066591.1:0-23578 GCA_036250325.1 Characodon lateralis
GCTACTTTGAAGAACCTAGAATATAAGACATATTTTCAGTTGTTTCACACTTTTTTGTTCAGTATATAATTCCACATGTGTTAATTCATAGTTTTGATGCCTTCAGTGTGAAGCTACAATATTCATTATCATGAAAAGAAAGAAAACTCTTTGAATGAGAAGGTGGGTCCAAACTTTTGGTCTGTACTGTATGGGCTTTATTGGTTTGAGCATGTATTGCTCTTTCTTGCAATTGTCCTTCATTTTTGCGTTTGCAATTGTTTGCATTAAAATTTCACTTTACATTCATTAGATATTACTGAACCGAAGCATGAGATCCAAATGAAGGAGCAATTTATTCCAAATTTAGTAATACCAAGCATCATTAATGAAAATTACTATTCAAACTGACAAATGACAATCTGCCTGTAATGAAATTATAGGGTGAAACGCTAAAGAGTTATTTTAGGAGAGAAGAATAAGGTGGTTTTCCCGGTAATACCCATTTTATCATGCAAGATAATAGGCAAACTCTAATTGGAGAGTTGGTCGAGGACACTACAATAGGGCCTTCCTCGAGAAGGGATTTCTAGGGTCTATCATTTAAAGATAGGCCCACCATTTCACACAGATTTTAATTGAAATCCTATGGAAAAAAAAAAAGAAAGAAAACTTAATAGCTTCTGCCCGAGCACTCAACCAATCACAGAGATAGAGGCACCCATTGACTTGGGTAATTATTTCTGACTTTAATTCTTGCATGCAATAATTGATTGTGCTTGTTCTTGACTGAGAAGCCACAGTTAAAGGCTTCATGTTTAGAGAATTTTGAGGCAAGAGGCAGTGCCTGGTGAAATTATTTTCAATGAAAGTAAATGTGTGTTTTTTTATTTGAGCTGATTTGATTGAGTGGGTTCCACCAAGCTGGGACCATAGAATATTCAAAGATCTGCTCATTGAGGCTGTAGCTTTTCACTGACAGAGGCTTAGAAAGATAAATGACAGTGATCTATCTCTGGATTTGTAATTTAACCACAGTTCATCTCTAGCGGGCGAGGACAGGTTAACCAGGATGAGGATATTAATTTATGAAGATTATTTGCAACAGGTAGTTGCAATGACAGTAAAAAAGAACAAGGTTTAATTGCTTAGGAACTGTAAACGTGCAATAAGACACTGCAATCCAGGAGCATTAAAGGACTGTAGCTAACTGATACGTAAGATATTGTGTAGTATCTGACTGTCCAGAATGATTTAAATCATTAATATGAATAAAACAAGCTAAATCCACCACTGTAATCCAACTGTTTTAGTCATTGGATCAAAAGAGTCTATAAAAAATTTGGAGGTATAAATATAACCTTACAAGGTTCTTGCCTTTTTCTTTAATCATAATTCTGGCATTCTAGCTTCATAAGCATAATTTGAAAACAAAATACAAACGCCACACAAAAAGGTCACCTGTACCGGGGGCTTGTTTATATAAATCTCAACTAAAGTTAATTGCACCTATTTGTGGTTGATTTTATCAGATCAGCATAATTCTCTTCAAAGTCAGGTTTTTGAGATGGACTTTAGCTTTTTGTTTTTATCGTCTGTCTACCAAATGATTTAGGATAGGCAATATTTCCTCAAAATCAAATGATTACATTTGAAAACAACATACTTCATGTTCATGTTGTTGGGCCCAGCCACGGGAGGAAACAAGAACTTAACTATAAACAGAGAAAGAAGAGCCTGGTAAAAACTCTGAATCCCAAAATGCACTGCAATAACCCATTTTCATGGCAGTTTCCAGGAAAGAGGAGCTCACCCTAAACAGGAGTCCCCCTGGTGTCAACGAGGTGTAAAAGCATGAGCAGAGCAATGTTCTTCCTTCTTGCAAACAGCTCCCCACAGGCTGCATTGGGGAGGATATGTGCTACATCTCACTGGCGGAGTAGAAGACTGCATCTTTGATGAAGCCTTGGATTCAATGAAAAGTATGGTCTGCTGTTTGTGGAACCAGTGACTGTACACCGGCCAAAACAAAAATAAGACTAGTCACCTGAAACTGGCGGTCACAGCTCTTGCAGAAAACAATCAGTTATAAAGATTTTTCAACAAGGGACAGGTTGTCTCTGATTACGAATTGGTTTTCCTTCCACTGCCCTGAATAAGATAGTATTTGAAACGCAGCTGAAAGAGCTGTTGTTACACACAGCTATTACACATCAACTGCCCTTCCTGCTAAACCGATAGTGGCTGCCATGTCTTTTCTGTTCATTGGACCTACTGAGTTAAAAATTCTCTCTTGTTCACCACAACGGTTCTCAGTAGGACGTTGAGTCTGGGAATAGGAAATTAGCTTGGGATGAAACAATTTAAATATAGTTTATTTCATTGTGTCTTACTTTGTTTTGAGTCTTGAAATGTCTCGTGCCGGAGAACGACTACACTGTAAACCCTGATAAGTTGATTGTGCTTAAACCATTTGTGTCAAGTGATTGCCTTAAATTGTTTAGATTACTTGTTTAGGTATAGTCAACTTAACTATACACTAATAAAGTCTAAAAGACTGTAAGCATGTTATAAATTAATAGGAATATGCTGATAGAAGTCCAACTCCCTTCATACCAAAACTTATTTTAAAATGCATCCGTCTGTGCATTTATCTGACATTGGGTGATGGAAGTAACAGGTCCAGCAGTGAAACTCATACAACCATCTTCCCTCTCCAAGACTACACTCAGAGATACTGTTAATAAACACCAGAAACATGGTCAGGGACATGGGGCAGCCCAAGCAGAGTCCTACACAGGGAGCCAAGTCAACTTTGTGCCAAGAATACAGACATACCTGTTGCTTTGGATATGCAAGGCTTGAGTAAAAATGTCTTGAGTACATGGTTGTAAGGATTCTCCAGATTTACAAAACGCATGTAAAGCAAACAATCAAACATCCATTACCCCTCTCTGAAACTATGCAACGGTAAATATGTGGTCCATGGTTCCACAGCCAGGACAAACCCACAGTATTTTCCTAAATCCGAGATTCAACATTCAGTCAGATAATCCCCTTCCCAAAGTATGACCTATTGATAGTCGACTACAGTTTCTTTCTCAAATACAAGCACCATTGAGCCCTCCATGTGATTGTGAAGAGTTAAGTAAATGACAACAGTACCCCCAATGTCTAGAGCCTTCAGGATTTCAGGGTGAACCTTGTCCACTCCTGTTGGTCTCCTACCAGGGAGCATTTTAAGTACATTGGCCACTTTTTCTAGAATACTCGGACTGTGCCTCCCTCATGGAGCACATATTGATCAGATTAAGGACAGGTGCTCCTTCTGTTACCTGAAAATGTCCTCAGTCTGGGTCTGCGCTTTTGCTTCATACCAAGACTCCCTGAGATGAGCCCCACCTTCCTTTTCTGAGTCACCAAACAATTTGCCAGAACTTCATCGAGGCTAGCCAAATCATATTTGTTGACAATGTTTACATGGAAATAAATAAATAAATAGTTTCTGATATCTTTCAGATTTTTGCTGCAACCAAAATACACTAACACAGCTAAGATTTAGATGTGCACATAGCAGTGGTAAACCATAAAATATCAAGCCATACATGGTTTGCATTATCCTCTTAAACTCGACGGGCCCGCTGCAGGCCTGGCAGAGCAATGCCCATTTTTTGCTGTCTCTAAAACTAGATCAAACGGCGGCATATTTTTTTTTTTTCTGTTCACAAAACAATTCCCCAAATGAATTTTGCACAAATACTTTTAGTTTTACAGTAATTTAAACACTCGTGATGACCTTTAAAGGTCCCTCGGACATGGCTGAACAAAATAGTACAGAAAGCACCTTTCTGTTTGAGGCAACCCCCCAATATCTGTTATCATTACAAACTAGAGACACTCACCTTTCTAACAAGGCATATGTCATCTTTCTTGCACTTTCTCCTGTGATGTAATTTGCGTGAGTGTCAGATTTTTAAAATTACAGACCGTGGCTGCTAGTTTGCACCCTTCTCCGTTACCTCCCAGCGTTGAGTTATTTCTGGATAATAAACTTTCTGTGTCATTTATAATGGCACAGAAGAGAAAAATTTACCGGTTTGGAAGTTTTGGACAACATTTAGCGGACCAGTGACACTGTAATGGAACATTCTTCGGAGAACTGCATCAATTAGGATGAGGGTGAATATGCACAAGATTTTCTTCGGGGATCGGGGCCTAGTTCATAAGTAAGTTATGGCGTTACTTTTTATTTCCAGAAGATTTACATTACATGTCTGCTATTTCCACAATGTTTTACTTATTTTGCGTTTGTAATGGAGTTTTCACGAAAATTCAATCTGGAAGACTCACCTCCACCACCGGCTCCATACTATAACTCCATCATACGTCTCCGCTCCAACCAATCAGCATCAAGTCTGCATTCCTCCTCAGCCAATCACCCTTCAAGGCTTCGCTTTTAAGGACCTCCAACCATGGATCTCCCTGCTCTCCTGCTGAGCTTCGACCCTCCTCTACTCCATTGCCACCATCTGGCTTCCGAGCTCCTTCCAACTCCCTTATTATTGGGCCTCCACACAATCACCAGTATCGGATCCCGTGGGGGGGAGACATCTCTAATCCTAATCCTAAATCATTCATTCAAGCTCATGTCATTCATAGCATTCATGTCTTCCTCCAAGCACCAAAGAAATAAACATCTGCTATTTAACTTCTCTAATCGGCTTTACAGGATTGAAATTCCTGTTGTGTAGGACGAATGTTGTGTAACACATCTATAAACAACAATCAGCCACCCCTGCTCCGGAACAAAGAGGCTGCATGGCTATTTATGTGGGACTGATTCAAGGCTTGTTTGTTTTCAGTTTGATTCAGAATCAGAGTCACTATCAGGGGTGCAGCCCATCATTATTTATACAGTTTTTCAATGATAATTATTCTTTGCACATTGCTTTACATAGCTTGTCATGATTTTTTTTTTTTTCAATAACATTCCTCCAGTTGGAGACAAAAGAATATAATTTTGTCAGATTTCTTTTCATTTTATTGATTTTATGCTGTGCACAATGGCACATTTTGATGATACACAGGGTAAATGTCATAACCAAAGGCTATGTCATATGCAGTAGGACACCTGCAATGGTAAGCAGTGTTTTTATTTGACCTAATTCCCTTTTAGAGGTAAAAATCACATTGTACACAGTTTTGGCACACTTACCTAAATTGTGCCAAAATGCCATCTCAGCCTGATACATTGCCCATTAAAACTTTGTGGAACAAATATGATTCTGCTGATTCAGTCCAAATCTGCTGCAGTTATAGTGAAGATGTTCATGATTACAACCCAAAGCTTCTCCTAGATTTTCCAAAGGATGTTCATGGTGTTTTGTAATGTTCATTTAATAAAAAACGTTAGAAAAGACTTAAAAGAAAAGACTTAAAAAAAAATGTTTGTTTTTTTACTTTGTTTAATCACAAATAAATCAGACATAGTAACAGCACCATAATTGGTCCCACTGGAAAATATTCTTTTATGTCTGACCTTTATACAGGTACCAAAGGTTTGCATTTAAACTTTATGACTGTAGTGCTATACTTGATTTAGTTTGTTGTGTATTTTTTAGGTGAAAATTGTTTCTAAAACCCTGTAGGCTTAGGTGCACCTCTTTTACTTTATAGGTGCCCCTTATATAAAATATAGATAACAGTTTTAGTGCAAAATAATGTTACAAATATCTTTGAAATGCCTTCTTTGAGGTTTTGTGCATCAGCATATTCACATGTCTGAGTCAGTATGCCTACTATACACTCACAGTACATCTCTGAAGGGGCCAATTAAGCCTTCACGTGTCTCTGCATGTCTGTCTTTTGCTTCTCTGTGGTATTCATATTTGGTGGTTATTGTTCTTTTCTTTTCTGTTCTCTTCAGTCTTTTTCACATGGAGTTTTAGAAAAAAAGAAAGTGTCCAGTTGTTTATCTGTTTCTGACTGAAGGTAGGAATTTGCTTTTCTCTGCCACACTCTGCCTGTCAGTGTTGTTGTCTAAACTGGGCAGCTTGCCAAACACAGACAAAGGACAATAAATCCCTCAGAAGAAGAACCCTTCTCTGCCAGAGGCACTCGGACTGTCAGCTTGTCCTACATATTGTGGAAGGACTGAAAAAGTGTGGTGATGACATTTTAGGTAACATTGTTATATGCTGTATTTTACTAAGGATGACATAATTGGTCATATTTTAATTGACATTTTTTATTTGATATTTGTGTGACAGTGAAATTATGGCACTGTAGAATTTTAAATAGACCATCACAATTCTGTTGCTGTCGGTTAAGAGTGTATATTCCTTGACTATGACTATACACTAAGAGTACACACTTTGAATCAGTCCAATGTCAAAAGCCATTATGTGAATGTATTGATCATGCTAATGAAGCAAAGAGTAACCTGAGCATGCTGACGGGAAGGTCAAGCAGTGGCACAATTGACAGGTAAGTGTCAAGGACAGGAGGGATAGAGATTAAGTATGTCAGTGTCGGTGTGTGTTGAGAAACAAAGACTTCACATATACATGTCGTATAAATGCTATAGACCAAGTCTTTATAGACATATTTTGAAAAATACTGTTGTTGGGACCCTAGACATGGGTTGCAACATGGATGAACATGGACTTTGAACTGTAAAACGAAGGCCAGTATGAACTTTTCTCCACCTTTCAGTGTCACACTAACCTGCACCTAACCCAGCCCATGAAGAGGAGGAGTCATGGCTGACTCCCCATGCCATCACTGTTTGAACAAAAATGCCTTTTTCCAACATAGGGGCGTCTACCACACAGATTTCTAGCAGGAGAACTGGATGGAGGGACAAAGCGTGCAAATATCTAATTTCGGCAGCAGCTAATGGAGGGACCAGACCAGCTGAAGGCTTTGAAACTCATGGTCGAGTAAAGCTTTTACTCTGAAGAATCCTTGGGTCCAAAAGTGACTACGATCACGCTGATCGTCTGCAACAAAGTTAAGTAATGATTTGCTGTTAGAGTACCCAGCATTCATTCATAAAAGGGGGTTATTGAGACAAGCATGGAATTCTCTTCTGAGGCCTACAGGAGCGACTTGTGCTCCAGAGAACTCCACACAGCATCCCTAATTAAAGCAATTTTCCGCTTCAATTAGGAGAGGTATCAGGACGGTAGTTTGGCCGGCTGAATACGGCCGCGCTGACTACAGCTATAGAGGTTAGCTGCAACACTAGTCCTTTTGTTCAGTCGGCATCTGAATTACTGGGACAGTTCCGTTTCTTAATTCGTCGCACACAGGGAAAACTTTTCCCCAGTACAGTTCACGCAAGAGGTGGTGTTTTGGGCAGAGAAGATTAGTTTAGGATCAAATAATATGAATGTTTATTTCATGAATTGTGGTTTTTGTTTCTGTTAAGAAAACTCAGCTGACTAAGTGCTAGCAGACTGGCTGCTCAGCTAATGTGAACAGACGATTCAGATAATTATGTGTTCTGTGTAGTGTGTTTAAAGTTAAGACAACTTTATTAAGGGGCGGCTTTTAAACATAGATCGTCTGTAGCTCGCTGTCAACGCTTATGCATTTTAATCCTTTTATTAAAGGTATTTTAAAAGTACATGTGTGACTTTAAAGGAGTGGTAGCAAGCTATATGTTTCCTATTAGCTCCAACCGATAACGGCTAAGGTAACATGTGACTCGCCACCATCTTATGAGCCCGTAGGCTTTGTCGTCACCAAGTTGTCGTCATTTATCCAGGAGGATTGTTAGTCTCCAATATAAGAAAAAATTATTTTACTAACTGTGAAAGCTAATTAAACACCAGTTAAGAATCATTTATCAAGGAAGGTTGTTGGTTTTATTCAAAGTAATTTTTCTTTAAATATTATTTTAATATTTTCTTAATATTTCCTTAAATATGTTTGTACTAAATAAAGACTGCTTATTAATCAGCACTGACAATTAGTCACCTGAAAGGTTGGTTTATTCAGCAAATCATTTTTTGAAATATTATTTTATTAATATAATGTTTTATCTGATGTTGTGGTGTTGGACCACTTGTTTGCTGAATATTGGACCATTTGCACCTTGCTGGACACCACTATGCCTTTCCAATGTCATCGGCCATTTTGTACCGCAGGATAGTCTGTCCTACAAAACCCAGTGGCCACTGCAGCTGATATGATGGGGCCGTCACGGGGATGTCACAGGAGGTAATATAGGAAGGCGAACGTTTGAAAAAAGTGCTTTCACGTTGGATACCGGACCAACATCTGAAGCATCTCTCTCTGGAGAAGAAAAGCCCACGTGGATTTTCATTTATTTCTCCCCATTGGCCAACGAAAAATTCATGAAAGAGGTTTCTGGAATGAGAAGGCCAGAAATTTCACTTTGCCGATCGAAGACCTGAGTTTAACATATAACCAAAAAACCACGGAGTTTCAAGTAGACGCAACTTTCCCTCCTTGTTTTGTACCAGTCGACTAGTGATGGTCCGTCATAATTTTTCTACCTTTCTGCCACAGAGGCCACCAAGGAAGAAAACGGACTGCTTGGTTGAGTATCCGCGGATGCGTGGAACTCTTCAACCTCTTTGTTTCTCTCACCTAAAATCCACCTTTTAATTTTATTTCTTTATTAGGAATAGCGTGGGCAGGGTAGAGTAGGATTGTTAGGGCGATTAGAATCGCCACTTATAGTCTGATGTGTTTCTGAATTGTATGTGCATGCAACATTGTATTGAAACTTTGATGTGCTGCGTTGATTTCTGAGGTCGCCCTGTCTCGCAGGTTTGTGTCTTTACTGTGCGAAAACCTGAGCGCAGGTGCGCGGTAGAACTTGACTGCTATAATAACCTTATAGTGAAATTCTACCATTTTCTTTGTCTTCAGTTTCATGTCTTACTAGCTTGTCTGCAAAAGTTTTATAACCCTTTGTGTGCACAGACCCCCGCTCAGAGTTGGGGGATGCTTTATGACCTAGTATAACTGAGTTACAGTTTGGGAGGGGCAATCTCAAACTCCGTTCAACACCATATTCCCTTGTCATATTATCACTTTTACCATAACTGCTGGTTTGACCTCATACACACCCACTGCTGTTTTGCTTTATTTTGTTTAGTTAGATATTTTACCCTTTTGTGTAGAACTTTGCATGTTTGAGTAGGTGAAGATTATTGGATCGAAGAGTTGATTGTATCAAGCTGATTGGTTTAATACATTTTCACGTAGATAAAGAGAAGGCGTTTTGTGTTTATTTTGTGCAAGAGTGATTTGTCAGTAAAAATGAGGTTAAAGTTCCCCATGTTTCGGCAGAAACGGTTGATTAAACAGTGACATTTAATAATTGTAATTATCAAAGGCCTTGAGCCATAATTACAACACCAGAGGACAACTCTGGTTTCGATTCATAAATAAGGATTTTGTTTAAGAAATTAATCTTGTCAAATTATGATTTTTAATTATAATTCTTGATAAATATTAATTAATCAATAATCATAATCCCAACAGTGGTGTGATTGGTGGTATGGAGGAATACCAAATATTACCTAAGTTAATTCCAACACTAATGCCCCTTTTCCACTGGTTCAATTTGGCCCGACTTGGCTCCACTGTGCTCGCTTTGCGAGCATTTCCATTACTGTTAACTCAGTACCAGTACCTACTGTTTTGGTGCCTCCTTCGTAGCAGGGCTAAGCGAGGTTAAGTTGGTACTGTACGTGACGTAAACAAATGGCTGTTCACTGATTGGTCGTGGGCACTTCCTGTCATCGTTTTTAAGGCCGATTTGACCCACATGCAGAGAACACTCAAACAGAGAAACGTTTGAAGAATTTATTAACAATTTGTGAAATGTACAAGGAGCGAAGTTTCCAGGAAGGCCGTCTGACTGGAAGGGAAAACAACAAGGTGAGTTCAGATCAGGATACAGACTTGCTAATTCTGTGGTTAGGCTTACTATTCGGGTGGGGCGAGCCGCCAGGGAGGAAATGGTTATGAGTCTGGGACAGTGAGGTAGTGCTGATTCCATTGGGGTTTCTTGATGATCCAGGAGGAACCGTAGGAGGGTGGACAGGGTTCTCTTAACCAGACAGAGAGGTATCTAGGGCGGCCCGCTGCATGGAATGAATCCAGAGTCCAGACTGTGATCAGAGGTTTTCTTGAGATCTCCAACAAGGAGGTGCCTAAGGTTGAGGTACTTAAGACAAGGTAAACAGACTGTTAGTAAAAAGCCTCATAAAACAATCACAAGATACAAGGTATATGGCCAGGGAGTACCACCATGAAGGGCAAAAACACTCAGGCGCCCTCATATAGTCCTCTGAACTGATGAGTCAATGAAGAACACCTGTCACAGCTTCGGTCCTCCAGCCCCACGGCCCATAGAGGTGGAAAAAGGAAGCAGCAGCCACGGAGACAAGCAGACTCTGACACGGCCAGCTGTAAGAGTCGGCCAGTGCAAAAAAAACAACCGGCATTTTCAAACATGCATTCCAGCGAGAAAAACATATGATGGAGTCCGGACAGTTATTCGGAAGAGTCACCCCTTGGAGCAAAGACAAGGTGCAAGTTTTTCTGGCGATCCTAGGAGACTGCAATATTCAGCAGCAGCTGAATAAATATACAGGCAACAAATATTAGAAATAAAATGGGACCTAATTCAGATCTTTCCAAGTCTCTTAAAGGGAAAGGGAAATTTTAATAATAATAATAATAATAAAACGGATGTCAAAATCCTACTCATCAAATCTGATTGTCAATGCAGTTAGCAGATTTAATCCCCATGCAATAGATGTGTTACTTCTTGTTTTTGTAAGGCGTTTCGGTCTTTTCGTCATTATATTGGCGGTTGGGTGTTTCATTCGCAGTTATGCAGCATGACACATGATGCTTTAAGCCGTGCCTCCAGGAGGTGTTCCCTTCAGCGCAGCAAAAGAGAGTCTATGGAAATGCAACACACAACGTGCAGAGCCGTGAGGAGCTGATTCCAGGCTGGCCAAATTGAGCCACGGGAAAAAGGGGCATTACTCACCTCATTTCCAGATTCCTCAAGATAATCCTTGTTTCTCAAACATAAATAACATTGAATGGACATGTTGCATCACTCTTTTGGTCATGGTAACCATCATTGATCAATTTACCCATATTGTGTTTAGAGTTCATTGGTCTTCCTTGCTCTTTCATTTTGCTACAGTTGGATTGTTCTAGTATGGTAAAGAGTTTGTTAATTAAAATATGTTTGACTTTGTGTTGACTTATTTTTATTAAGCAATTCTTGTATTTTAGGAAATTGAGTGAATTTATTACATGAGTTGTGATGTTCAGCAATGTCAGAGCTTGGCTCATCCCTTTCACTATTGTCCTAATACCACAGCTTTATTGGGTTGGTATTTACCAGACAACACTTAACAGACTGAATTATTGCTTGATAAAATATTAATATGAAATATGAAATAATCTAATAATATTAATGATCACAACACTGCAAATATTACTGGCTATAATCAAGCACATCTTTAACTAACCATTATTCAAGACTTTTGTTTTGAGAGAAAAGTCAGCAGATTAACTGTGTTCCTTGATGGGTGATGAATGTTATCACCTTGTTGTGTCCCTGCTGAGATGGGGTGTGTGGAAGAATTATCTCCAAACAAAGTAAATGTAAGGCAGCAGCCAGAAAATGTCAGAACTGGGAATAGAGAACAGACGGTAGAGTGCTTCCATGGTGGTCAGGCATCCTTTGTACACGTGTGTCGGGATTGAATGTCAGAGGGAAGAAGCGTTCCTCCCCCTTGTAACAGATAAATCACACTGATCAGGCACACTGTAGAATGAGCCATGATGTATGATGGAAAAACGCCACACACCTTCTGTTGCTTTCTTTCACTGGGGACCATTACCCTCCTGCAGCTGCAGGTCTGTAATTTGGAGTGTGAAAACTTACTCCAAGTTTGTTAGTAAGAACACCTGAGTGATATACCAACAGCAAGCATTTATATACCAACATTTGTAAGTATATCTATTATATTCTTGGTCAATAATAAGACTGGAGTTTGTTATTTTAATTACTATAAAAAATGTATTACGTAATATGCTTAAAATATTCAGTTTTACAATAATTTACAATCGATTTGTTTCGTTTCACACAAGCTTAGAACATTCTATATGTCATTTAAAATTAAACATGACTTCACAAGAACAGTTGGATTTTAAAAACTAATATATTTGGTCTGGATCTTGTTTTTACGTCCTGCACTGCATGACTGAAAAGGAGAAACGCTGAGTGGAAGAAGAGAGAGCAGTGGGGTGGTAGATTCCTGCTGACTTGCAACATGAACAATGGAAGACTCACTGCTGAGAACAACTCATCACGTTACAAAACACACACTGGGCTGTGTTCACACCTGCAGCTTGGCTTCATTGGGTCAGAGTAAAATGTGTGGAATGAACGCTCATTGTTGATGCTCACTTTTAGTTTATTTGGTTTTCACACTAAATAATGACATATGGACTGCTGCAAACAGCAGATGGACTGGACAGACAGGTAACACATTAAACACTAATGTGTCATGTTACATCCGCAGTACATAAAGCCAAACAAAGTAGTCACAATTAAATTTAGATGTTTTAATAAATTTACCAAAAAACACTGCCCAAAAATGTAGTAGTGAAGACAGTTTCTTCCCAGTCTGCGCTACTGTCTGACTGTGAAAACTATGAGATTGGGAATTTGGTCATCTGTACCTCCTCACCAGGTTCTGCAAGGATCCTGTGCTTATGTCCATGTGCAGCCCTGATTTCTGTGACTGCAGAAATAGGAAACAGCAATTATAATACTTCCATTTAACACAGATAAATAGAACTGTGAGTCAGACCATGTGACATGTGGAGGTCATGGACACAGTGATAAATGTATTCTTTCTTTAAATTCTTTTCTTTTTTAATAGATTGTTGACAAACCAATGCATTATTGCCCCCCATGAGTCTTTAGTGATGTTTTTAAGGGGTATTTTGTATGCTTATACCATTAATCCATCACTGACATTACCCTTGTTATTGTAATGTTGTAATGTTATTGTATTGTAAAAAGAAGTCTGACAGTTTTCTGAGGTTGTCATATTAAGCTTTGAGTACCATTCACAGTTCCCTTACCTGTCGCTGCAAGCTGAAAGGGATGACGCAAGCACATGTCATGATCTGGAGCTTTTTAAGTTTTGGTTTTCTTTTGGATTTGTGTTTGACCATTTCCATGCTATTTATTATATTTTTAAGGCCTTGTCTTATTCAGTTCATTTTGTTGTGCTCATAATTTGTTAGTAGTTGTTGCCGTATTAATTCTTAATTTATTCTTGTGTTCTTTGTACCTTTATATAATTTTCCTGTTATATCTCTGTTGTATATTTCCCATGGGTTTTCTTTTATCTGTTCAGCTCGATTTATGTTTAATAGTTTTCCACACTCTGCCACAGCTATATGCTATTAAGTAGATTCTCACTTGCGCCGCTTCATTAGTCCATATATAGCCTGCAACTGTTTACTATTTAAGCTCCTGTTGGTCATTGTTTCTCTGCTGGATTCTTCTGTTCTGTTTGTAAATCTCATCCGTGAGCAACAAAACTGGGCAATCTTTCCATAAGTTTCTGGGTTCAGGACTGTCACAAGTTCACTTGGTAGCTTAGATAAGTAACAGCAGCAGAGTGCCTTCAGCCCTCCTTAACAGACAGAAGGTAGGTTCTGGCCACTATCTAGCCTTGTCTAACACTGTTATATAGTGTTATATACCTTTTATAACCCCTTTTGAATATTGGTCCAAACTAGCTGAACTGGACTGTAGAATGCTGACTGATCTGAGACATTTCTCGCCTTCAAGCATGTCAGCAGCATCTCTCAGGAGCACAAAACTCCTAAACACACCCCAGAAATGGGTTCTTAAAGTAAAAAAATACATTTCCAGAAAGGTTTCCCCATCTGATCTAAGACACTGTTGTCATATTTAGTTGCACATAGTGAACAACAGGAATAATTACTTAGCAGGAATAATCACTAAAATCTGAATTGCAGTGTCTGTAAGTTGCTGTTTCCCTTAAAGCTGAAAAATAATTGAAAAACCTCTTAAATTGGTTATATATCACCAACAGGAACATAAGTTTCAGTTCAGTTTAACATGCTAAGTTTGCCTTGCCAATAACAATAGTGTGCACTCAAAGCTGAATTTGAATTGAGAAGATGTAGAAAGAGAAGCCACCAGGGTGCAGGGAATCTGAGGAAAAGCCTGACAGTGTATGGTGCCCTGAGGGACTCCCAGCCATCTTTTATTCATACTAATTAGCTTTCTAACTAAATTATCTTCTTACCCCATAATTTGCTGAGAAAGACATTTTTAATGGGTACCCACCCTGACTCCTTAAATGAACGCATACGCAATCACTAGAATTCTAATTTATGCATATACATGTGTGAAAACGGGCCATCACTTTAATTATGTAAAACAGGAGTAATGTATTGTGTTTCCACTCCAAGTTTGCCTTGATTTACAAATACAGTTATGTACAGTCCATATGAATTTTTTGTATTACATTAATGTAAGATACTACCACTTATTGTTGTAATATCATACCTTAGTATGCAATGACACTGTGGCACTTCTATATCAGATAACAGGTTAGGAAGTGCCATGTCCGTTCCTAGGAAATCACATAATTTCTGTCATATGTTTAGTTTAAATAAAAAGAAATTTCATGGGAGACTGTTGTTATGCAATCAAATCCAATTAATTAAAACAGTTTCAAAATAAAATATGGTTGTGACCCAGTTCCATTTATTCCTTTCAAATTCACTATCTAGACAGTGTGTCTTTTTTTAATATGACAGGTTTTACAAAGTAGTCTAGCAGAAGAACCAACATTATGTTTGCAAGTGATTAAATCCACTATGGTAAACATGCAGAGAGAGGTGGGTGACTGTAAAGAAGAAAATGAACAGCAGTTTACTACCATCCTATTGACCAGCCTAGTGGAACTATGAGGTCATTCAAATCAAATGGTAATGCTTGTTAAGGGATTTAACTGTAAGACAAATATACTTTTTAAAGAAAAGCCATCAGAAAAGAATACACAACTAGTTAAAATTATACATGAGACTTGGGCATTTTTGTGAGTATCTCCATCTTTTAAAATCCTTTACTACCAAGAGGAACAAACCAGACTCTTAGTCAATTCGCCCCTTTACGATTTCTTCCCACATTTGTACCCTCACATTGCCATTTTTTCCCTTCCTACTGCCATTTTGTACCCATGTTGTCCCAATATATCTGCCATGTTTTATTTTCCATACCAATTTTTTACTTACTATAATCTATACCTTTGTTTTATTGAATTTGCCAGAAAAGCTTATTTTAACTGATTACTTGTTAAGAAGCATAAATGTAACTTTGTGTTGTTAGTCTAAATGTGAGTATGATGGATCTTCTAGTCAGATACTAAATGCGTACAAGGTGGGTAAAAATTGATGCATGATCATTACAAATGTTTTACCCAATTCTAACCAAAAAAGTACAAAATGGCGAAATATACTGATGTACAAACAAAAAGGTTTATTTACAGATACAAAATGTTAGGTGGCTTGGACAAATTGCAAAACATAGTCAGGTGGAAGAGGTAAAGTGACCTGGAGCCACTCGGACTTAAATCATGGTACTTACAAAAGCACTTATTTATGATGTAAACACACAGCAGCATAAAAGCATTGAACAAAAAGCATCTGTGCGGTTGTAATCTTTTCTGGTTTATGTTTCGGCGGCTAAACCAGTTGTACCATGGCGCTGGTTTGCATTCCAGCTACGAAGCAATCTCTGTAACTACGCCTACTCTAGACATTCCTTGTGCTTCCACCAAATGTGCTGCTTCAAAAACTTCCTAGAAGCAACTTCCTCTTAGCTAAACCTATGCTCCTGATCTCATTGTCAGACGTAATGGCATTTCAGATGAGTCAAAAAGAAAGGAAGAGATTGGCTCCAGAACACTTTAAGACTCTCAGCTGTATGTCACATCTGCACAATTTGTTGTATTCTGCTTGTATCAGAAGTCAGATGCCAGATCACCCATTTGTCACACCCATCATAACCATATTCCAGTTAAAGGTTGACTAACCAGTGGGATTTGCTAATTACATTGACCAGGCTAACGTTTATTATAAGCACAAGACAAAACATTTTGTGTGTATGCATCTTATACATTCAATCACTGAAGAAACATCTTTATGAGTAGATTTTGTACAGTACTATGTGGGTGAGTGTTTAATTAAAACAGACACTAAAAATATAAGCAAACAGGGTAAATAAACTGCTATTTCTACATTCCGTTGGCAAAACAGACACACTGAATTTTAAAAGAGGGAATGGCGAAAACATTTGGATTTTTTAAATGAATATCTAACCTCTGAATATCTAAACCAGTTGTTTTTTTTTTTTCATTTGGATCCTAATCTAATTGGTATCTTCTGGAGACTAATCATCTATGTTAGCTGTATCTTTTATCTATATGGACAGAATGTGTTTGTTGTGTTTGTCATATAACTTTCTATTAATGTGACATTCGGTGAATAAGGGAAGTTTAAATGTTTATCCATCAGCTAGTAGGAAAAGATCAACAAATATGTTTTTATAGTAAAACTGCAAACATTTTTTGAAGCAAATTTTTTACTTATTTTCTCCCATTTTAAGCTGAGTAAACATGTTTCAGTGGTGCTTATTTTCATTTTGCATGGTCATTAAGTAATATTCTATAAGTAATATTCTTTAATTAAAATTTTGGGCACAGTTTTTCCTTACAGATGGTGACTAAAAGAATCTATCGCAAATCCTTATTTTTTTACAGGCACCATTTTTGGAATTAGGTAAATGTGTAGGTGGCTGTGTTTAGGCATGTGTGTGCCTGTGTGTTCTCCATACAGGTGAACAATTCACAGCTTTGCTGACAACATAGAAATTTCATGATCCCCTGTCAGAGTGAGGAGCAATGGGAAGTTTCAGTGGGATCAATAAAACAGATTTCATTCTCAGTCTGATTTGTTGATGACTTCTGCTGACAGTGAACTAATGCCTGAGACTTTGTACCCTAAACCTTTTTTTAAGTAGTGTCCAGTTATCAGACTTCACATCTATTATTTGTCAACTAAAAATTGTAGAAAAGTAAGGGAAGTTTGAAAAGTACAGGCTTTATAAAAAAAACATCTTAGGAAATGTTTTTTGTCATGATACTGCTACATTCTGAGCACTTCAAACAGGTGATACTGCTTCATAGATATGATGAGCAACAAGGGCAAATTGAAAGTTCAGTGCCTTGACTAAGGACAAATGTAGACCAATTTGAAACGTTTCAGTTCAGTGAATCTCCAGAGATTGATTTCACAAATCTTTTCTGTGGCAAAAACAAGCCTTCTTCCTGAGCCTTATACTTCATCCAAAGTTTTGCATCCACTCGTATTATTTTTAACTTTGTATAAAATGCCTAATAATTTTGTAGAATTCAAGGCTGAAATAATTATCTGAATCTTGGGAATCAAAGATGTTTGACTTGGTTATGCAACACAAGGTTGTCTGTTTTTGGTGCTGTTTTCAAGTGGAAATCCTCTGAGTCCATACAAGCCTTTTTCACTCCCATTGGACTGCAATTAAGCTGGTTGGAGTGATGTGATGCCAGAGGCCTTAGTATGAGCTACTTCACACAGGTCCACAGAGAAATAACAGAGCTTAAATCTCTCCAACTCTCTGTCTCACTTAACCTGCCATCAGAGCCTCGTTTGGACTTATTTTTTCCCTTTGTCTTATACACTTTTTGTCGCTTGTTAATTTGGTCTTTGGCTACGCTTTCAGTTTTTTTTCTTTGCCCCTGTCTCACTCTCGCTGGTTCTTCTGTTTTGTTGATGTCGTTTTCCTAGCTGACTAATTTGAATAAACTGCCAGGGTTTAAATGAATTATTGATCATGGTGCAGGCTCTTAGAGGAAGACTAATGTCCTATTAATCGTGTTGTGCATTGGATTACAGTTATCTTTTAATTAGTCAACGAAAAGGCTGGACTGAATCCTTACTGCAAAGTTTCCTGCCATAGCTGATTAGTGAAATGCAAAGTAAACTGAAAATGTAATAAATGTGTTCTTGCACAACTCAATTAAGAAGTGTTCCTACATTTGTGTCTAGTAATACCTCAGATAGATGTGTTTGTTTTAGATTTTAGAAGCCTGAACTGTAAGACAGTGAGAAACAGAGGGTTACAATATAATGCAGTTCTGTTTCAAATCCTCCTTCCCTAGAATGCTGGCATAAAAACATGCTTCCATTGTCAAATAAGACATCATGTCCATGCATTATACTTTCAGCCCTTTCCACCTTAAATAATAAAAGTCCTGGTTTATTCCAGGACATGAGGAATGTAGCATCTCTCCACAGATAGCACACAGAGGGTTTTAGGATTCAAAGGATTTCAGGATCATTGCCTAATAAAGATTTTTTACATTTTAATCTGAGCAGGTTTCCAATTTTCCAAAAAGATGTTCCATTGCATGGTTCAGTTTGCTTAATTTATTCAATGACTACAGCTTAATTTCCTATTGCCATTGATTTGTAACTCTGGCATGGAGTCTATTGATCCACACCTCTCTATCCTTTCTTCATCCTCCTCCTCATCTGATGCAAACCTCCTAGATGATGTCAGAGGCAGTATGTGGTAAGTATCCATGGCTTTGTGGAACAAAACGAAGGATGTGCTCTAAGGAAAAAAGGTTCATGAGTATGATTTCAAAGATGTTCATAGTTAAATAAATGATGTTGAAAGGGATTGTTAGAATTGCATTAAATGAGGCTGTGTCAGGTTGTTATCAGTGATATTAATTGTATGTGTAGTAGAATCATTTTAAATTGTTTTGAACATATAAAAAAGTGAATAAATCCACAGAGCATGGCAGGCAATCAGCTAGCAAGATGGGTGAACTAGTTTTAGATTATTTCAGTTAATAAAGCAGATCAAGCTGTAAATGGCCATAAATATGGGATGCATCACTACAGTCATATTCAATCAGATTATTGAAAAGTTTCACTAAGTGAAACACAGAGATTAATTACTCTCAGACTGATAATTAATTAAACAATTAATTTTGATGACATTCCACTTAGCTACTGAAAGCTTAAATTTAAGATCAGAATATCAAATAAGACCAATAAAATAACATTTAATACAGAAAAGTAGTCTTAATGAAAAATATGTTTGATACCTCCTGAAAGGTTATTATTTTTCAAACGTACTTTGAATCTGAAGAACAAGCCTCACCAAAACATGTTTTAATTGATTGAATATAACTTTATATTAGCAGACAGGAAACATCTACACTTTAATCGCTGTTAAGTTAGTCACTGTTTTC
Source organism: Characodon lateralis (assembly GCA_036250325.1). Classification (NCBI taxonomy): domain Eukaryota; kingdom Metazoa; phylum Chordata; class Actinopteri; order Cyprinodontiformes; family Goodeidae; genus Characodon; species Characodon lateralis. The sequence continues at coordinate 19,407 of JAHUTJ010066591.1, forward strand.
TCACCTGAACAATTCCCAAGTTATGTTGGTCGATGTTCCTATCTGCATAAACTGTCTAATCTGCTGTGTCTTAGCCTGCCAAGAATGAAGGAAACCTTTGGATTTTGCAAAAGGCTGTCATTCTGCAACACCAGCAAAGATGGTTAGTACTTGAGCTGTCCTAGATCTCCTTACTGTTTGGGAATGATCCCATACACTCTTGATGAGCTCGCCAGGGAAACTTATACAGGCGATCAACCTTTGTCGACATGACTTTCAAATATCTTTTATTTGTCTCACAGTGGTGAAATTCAGTCCAAAAGCAGCACAGTGACAAGGCAAATTGAAGCACACAGATACACATAACAGGCACTACTGATGGAAATAAAACATAAAACACTGATAGACATAAAACAGAGACATAATAAGAAATGAACAAGTGTATTAAGGTTACCCAAAAACTGTTGTTTTTTGTTCTATTTGTGCAAAAACAGAATATGGAACCTGTTCAATAAGTAGAGGGAATATAAACAGCTTATTGTGTTTGTGGGGAGCTGTGATGGTTATTAAATCTAACAGCTGCTGCGAAGAAGGACCTACAATTTTTTATCTTTGTATATTTAGGATGCAGCAGGCTGTCAATAAAGGAGTTTTCATTGGTGTTATACTGTTGTCTATGGGGTGGGAGACATTGTACAAGAGTGTTGCACAATGTTATTTGCAGCTGTGGCAATAATGTAGCCTACCACTGTCAGGGTGTGAATGGGTGGATGAGTGAATGTAGTGTTAAGCGCTTTGGAGTCCTCAGACTTCATAAAGCTTTACTAGTGTAGGCCATTTACCATTTTAGGAGCACAGTTTACTCCAAAATACCTTACTCTCATCAGCAGTTGGAGTCTGCCCTCATCCTCCTTGTAAAGAGCATCAGTGTTGTGGTTCCTTTCCAGTTTCTTGTTCTTGAACACTTAGGTACTTTTAAGACTATCAGATGCAAGATGCAAGACTTATCAGATGTAAAGTCAATGCTTTATACCTGTTGCCGGTGAGGTCCTTTGGATGTGGGATCTTTGGCACTGGTACCACACAGGATGTCTTCCATGACTCTGGTGCACTCCCCAGCTTCAGGCTCATGTTGAACATGTATCCCACAATATTTAACAGTTGGTCTGCGCAGCCCCTCAGGAGCTCTTCCCACATAGCAGAGTTGAAGCTGTCCGTCAGAGCTCCTAAGACCATTTATTCAGTGTGCATGTCAGAGCTGGGTCTCTGTGTATGAGAGGTTTGCACATAAGCCGTAGATGAACCAGGTTGTAAACCAAGCCCCCTGGAAGAGTGAGAGGTGATAAGCTGTATGCTTCCTTGGTGTTGGCATACAATAAGTCCACTGTTTGGTTGTCTCTGGTGTGGCAGGTAACATACTGGGTGTAGAAAGCCGAACGAGTACACTGGGACTTGAGTGTCTTTAGAGATCAAAAGTAGTGCTTGCTTTTTTTGGATTGTGCTGGTAGTAGTGTGGAGGACTTTGCAGGATGTTTCAGCATTGGAAAATGGAAACATTTTCTTTGTCACGATAACGTGAATATTCCCACAGAAGATAATAAGGCTCCATGTTGACATCTAGCAGCTTAATGTCCTTACTGCAAAGGGTCTCCGTGATAGTTAACTACCCAGAGTTACACTATCTATCATTCACAAACATAGCTAGGCTCACTTTCCTTTGTTCCTTCAAACTGAAACAAAAAAAGGCCGTCCATGGTTGTCTGTGTGTGCCAAGAGTGCGTGTTGAGCGGGTTCTCTCTGAACAACATCAAGATGCTCAAGCGCTAATCCCTCTAAATGGTGGCTAAGCTGTCAGCCATCTCTCCCTTTTCTACCTGTTATGTCGGTCCTGTGTTTCTCCTGCTCCTCACTCTTCAGCTTACGGGGATCATGGGGTCATTTTTGGGGAAACAGCAGGCTGGCGCTACAGAGAGCTTACAGCTGCAGCCTGGTGTAAGTAATGGGACTGTAGCTGCTCACGGAATCTCTGGATACAAGTACCACAAAAAAAAGTCATCCAGTGTCAGCTCCATTGTGGGTCAAAACAAAACTGGAAATACATGTCTAAGAATATAGCACACTAAGGTGGAAGTTGTTTGGCTGAGAAAACAGCACCAAACCTAAAAATGGTTGCCAAGCTGGTTTATAATTCAGCTAACAAATATTTGAGCAGTCAGAACACTTAACTTTCATCCCTAGATGGTCAGCTGATCCTTAAGTATGGAAACAAAATAAATAAATCAAATGAGGTAGCGAGGTGAAAAATCAAAAGCAAGATATATATTTTAAAGATGTGACAAGACTTGTCGATTCACGAAAATGTGAATATCTTTACATGGGTGAAAATAGTATGGGCAGTGCTTTACACAATGTATGGTTTAATTAAACTGTTTTAAACTATTTAATATTTTTTTCTTGCCTTAGTTTTTTAATATTTGACTTTTGAATAATTGCATGTACTATGATAAAATTAGATTGGTAGTTTTCTAAAACTCAATTTTCTAACTCCAATGAATTTGAAGTTACAGATGCCCCAGTTTATATTGACAGAAACTAAAAAAGAGAAATGTATTCAACAGTATAACATATTCTCCACAAGTCAGCCATGCTTTAGCTGATACTGAGATTAGTTTCTGTGTATCCAGGCAGCTTGTGTGTGTGTGTGTGTGTTCCTGTCTTGGCATCCCAGTGAGAACCATTTTCCAGATTTCACCATCAAATTGAGGACCGTTTGTACCAAAGTGAGGACATTTTGCTGGTCCTCACGACCTATTTTGCTGACAGTTAGGTTTAGGACTAAGGTGTGAATTGACTTTAGGTTAAGGTTAGGCTTAGCCATGCACTGGTAATGGTTAGGTTTAGGGTTATTGTCAGGGTTAAGGCAGAGAAAGGGTTGAAAATGACTGAAAATCAATGGAAGTCAATGGGAGTCAACACATGGTCCTCACTACATATAGCAAAACAAGTGTGTGTGNAGGGTTAGGGCATAGAAAGGGTTGAAAATGACTGAAAATCAATGGAAGTCAATGGGAGTCAACACATGGTCCTCACTACATATAGCAAAACAAGTGTGTGTGTGTGTGTGTGTGTGTGTGTGTGTGTCAGACTGAGACCCCATACAGTCAAGTAGAGGCTCTCACCTAATGGGAAACTTATCTCTCTTGAACACACACTGACCGTAACTGACCTTCACCACCTGCTAATTGGTATAGGCAGGTTTTAGCTGTTGCAAGACTGCTGTCAAGTGTACATGTGCACAAATGTGCATGTGTGTCTTAGATTTCAAGAGGAGAAGTTGAGGAAATGTCTGCCCTTGCATCCTATTCCAATTACCTAATTTAACCCTTTTGGGACCTTTTTCCCCACCTCCTCAGTCCAGGAGCACCACTTACTGTGAAGTATCATATTCCTCTTATCAGCCTGTCACTCCCACCAGTTTTAAACACTTACATTTCCATTCTGTTTTTATTCTCTCAACAATTTTCTTGTGGTTTTTGTCTAAGTGGGGTTTAAGCAGTGAGAGTAAACCATTGATGAAATGAACAAAAACTTAAAGCATGAGCACATTTGAAGAGATCATAACACTAATACAGAATTATATTCCAATAAAAAGATCCTGTTTTTTTTTACTCAATACACACTGTTTGCTCACACTGTTTACTCAATTTACAGGTCAGCTATAATTTCCAGACTTGTACGAGGATGGATTTTTGAAAACAGGTCTAGTTTTCTAAAATGAGCTCTTTGAGCTTACATTGATCATGTGAAAATAGTTCACTGTAAATATACCACAGTTTTTCCTAGAGAGGTCAGTCTTTGAATTATGGAATGGGCAAAATAGTTTCTCCAACTTTAAAGAGTTGGATGAAAGATGGACAGACTGAAAAGATGGAAGGACATGAAAGGAGACTGAGAAATGCATGGATGGACGGTAGTTACACAGATGAACAGATAGTTGATCAGATGTACAGAACAGACCAAAGGTTTGGACTCACCTACTCATTCCAAGAGTTGTCTTTATTTTCATGACTATGAACATTGTTGCTTCACACTGAAGGCATCAAAACTATGAATTAACACATGTGGAATTATATACTGAACAAAAAAGTGTGAAACAACTGAAAATATGTCTTATATTCTAGGTTCTTCAAAGT
>JAHUTJ010066592.1:0-23558 GCA_036250325.1 Characodon lateralis
GGAGTGGGAGTCAATTTACCAGGAGTGGGATGGGACAGGATTTTTTTCGTTATGCTGGCCTGGGATTGGGATGGGACAAGACATTTTTCTGTGGGAGCGGGATGGGACAGGAGAGAAAGTCTACTCCCGTGTCACCCTCTAATTTGTACAAAGATAAATTATGTCTTATGTACTAATGAAAAAGAAACACTATAATCTATTGCCTTCCAAATAAGGTTTGCCTTTAGACTTAGTTAAGGTTATGGGTAAAATTAATGCATTAAAATGGCCTGTTGGAGGCTGAAGGTCTACTCATTGTCATTTAGTCATTTTTTTACCTGCATTTGATTGCTGTTAATAAACATTTTCCTACCAATTTATTTAAACTATCAGGTAATCGTTTATTTTTTTCAAGTGATTGCTCAGTAGGTTAACATATTTTCGCTTCAAATGTGTGGGTAGTGTCAGTATCTGCTATATGTCTTTCAGTAAGACAGTTTTAGAGTACTGACAAAATAGATGACATTTCATTTCATTTACTTCCTTGAAAATGGGCAGCTTTAAGCTTAGTTTGAGAGTTGGCAGTGACCTCTGCACATGTTTTCACAACATCAAGTCCAAAAACCATCACTGTATTTAATTTTACAGCATAAAAAGGCAGTGTTCCTCTTTAAAGTGGAGTGACTGTTGGACTTTTATAGGCACTTAGTCCCAGGATCCATTTAGACAGAACAAGGCCACATAAAGCTCAGAGAGTGCTGTGGTCATCAATGACAGTAATCTTGTATATGGAAGGGAGCAGGAACCGTTCTGTCTATAGCCATAACTCACAACACATCGGTACTTCACCATAATGTCTGCTTCCAGCAAATGCCTCGGCCAAAAACAACCCACCCTCTTGTACAGATCAGCTCTCTTCCTTTCGATTCCAGTTTTATAAGGAAAGGTCAGCATCACCATGATTTATAATACTTTCTCGAGTAAACTCAAAATGGTTATCCATCAAGAAGCAAGGGGGAAAATTCAGTTTGTATTCGATAAACATTTTATAAAGAAAATGTACAGGAAAATCCTCAAGTTATCAGTTCAGACAAAGGAAGTCCAGCAGTTGTAATAGGGCTGATGGCTTTGTTTCTAATATTTGTATTTCAAAAGCTCCGTCTTATCTGATTTATATATCAGTTCAATGCATTATGACTGTGTGTTGTTTAGACTTTTGGGTCCCATCCAGCTGTAATAAACAGGATGCTTGCCTCGAGCAATGAGGACAGGAACCCTGCTCCAGTCTCTCTTAAGGTTGCGGTGGCTCTTTCAACTTATCTAGGTTAAGATCTGCCAAACCTTAACACCAAAAAAACAAAGAAAATGCTCAGTGGATTTGGAATCCTGAGGTCCTTTTTTAAACAATATCCCTGACCTGACCTCTGATGTAAATCATTGGAGGCTTTCACTTAGTGCAGCGAACAAACGCAAGAGAACATAAGTGGTGTTTTCTTTCTCATTGTCCAAGGAGGAATGATGAACGGTCTTGCCAAGCCTTTGCTCTTATAACTGTATGAATGAGGGGGAATATAAAAAAAACAGGGCTTCTCTCTCTGGGCCTTGTGGCTGCAAAAGTGAAGTAATTACCCCTTTGTAAGATTTTCCTTCTGCTGCACATTCCTGCATGTGGGCAACTTTTGGGATAAACACAAACGGCGAACCTCGTTGATCAAGGAGAAGAACTATGTCGTTGCAGAGAGCCAGACCCTATAAATAATATGACCTTTTGGACGGAAGAGCCAAGGCCTGTTTTGGGACATTATCCTGCATCTGGTTGCTTTAGCACGACTCTTTTTCTCATCCTGCTTTCTTAGCAGAAGGCTGCACAGCGAGTGGCGATGAATCGGGCAGACAGTGACGGCGGTGGGAACGACCGCCAGGGATGCCTTTCAGAGGAAGGCTTCTTCTCTAATAAAAAGGGTGATCAAACATGTGCTCTGTGTGCAAAAGAAAATATTATTCAAGGGAGCGGCAGGACCCAGTGTTGCAGGAGGCTAAAAGCATGCTTTGTGCCAACTAGGTCGTCCAGTCTAATCGCTCTGATTTAGTTTCAGGGATTGCTGCTAGGAATTGAAAACAAATGTGCAGCTCTTAGCTCTTCATCGCACATGGATATTTCTTTTTTTTTTCTTTTCTTTACTTTTTTGCATCACTCCTGCTCTGGCTTCTCTTGAAAATGGAAACATGCTTCATCCCACCAAAAGAATTCCAAAACAAGTACACAAAGATTCTTATCTCTCTCAAAGCCTGTCAACCTGTGCTACCAAACAAAATAGGCACAGTCTTTTCTCTCTCTCTGTCAGAGAGAATTCTAATGTAACGTTACATGTGACATTCTGCAGACATGTTGAGACTTGCTGGCAGCTTGAATTTTATTTCAGGTGATTATCTTTAAATGCTGGAGCTCTAACGTTTTGCTAATGCCTCCCATACATCACCAAAAGTATTTGCATCCCTTTATCTTTTTCACATTTTTTCCACATTCCGACCACAAACTTCAATACGTTTTATGAAGATTTTATGTGAAATATATGTGACATGGAAAGGAAAGGGTACATATATTCTGGGGTATGTCCCTACCAGCTCGGCACATCTAGAGATACTAGTTTTTGCTGAAACGTCTTTGTCAATAGCTCAGTCAGATTGGGTGAAAATCATGTATGAATTGTTAAGATTTGCCACCACGTATCAATCGGATTTTGGACTTTGATGAAGCTGCAGATGAGTTTACTTTGATCTGAATCATTTTAGATTTGGCTGTCAGAGTCTTGGTAGGTTTGCAGTTCTGCCATGTTTTTTCCATTTTTGGATTGTTGATAAAAGAGTGCTCTATTAGATGTCCAAAGCTTGGGAGATTGATTTCTAACTTAACCCTGTTTTAAAATTCACCACAGCTTTATTTTCACCTGTCTGCTGTGTTCCTTGGCCTTCATGGTGCTGTTCATCAGTGTTCTCTAACAAACGACTGATGCTTTCACAGAGCAGCTGGATATATACTGAGATTAAATTACTAAAGGGAACTGGTTGCACTGGGTTTTATTTTCTGAGTGGATAGATAACATCCATGAGCACCTGTCTTGCCATAGTTCGTCAATTACATGTAGACCTGGACTTTGACTAGGTCATTCTAACACATCAATATAATATGATCCATTCCATTCCATTGTAGCCCTTGCTGTACGTTTGACTTCAGACTGAAGTATTTTGCAGCCTCTAACAGGTTTTCTTCAAGAATTGCTGTGTTCTTAGCTCCGTCTGAAAGCACTATGTCTAATTGCTGGGATGATATGTTCAGACTGATGTGCAGTGTTAGTTTTCTGTGATAAACAACATTTTCATGTAAGCCAAAAGGTTTAACTTAAGTCTCATCTGCCAAAAGCACCCTTTTCGTTTAGGTTTAGGTCTGGCTTTGTACCATTCTAACACATGACTACAATGATTTAAATAGGATTGTTGTCCTTCTGGTAGGTAAACCTCCACTAAAGTCTCAAGTCTTTTGCAGCCTCTCATAGGTTTCCTTCCATAATCATCCTGTATTAAGCTCCATCTATCTTTATATCACCAGAGAACAGTTTACCATTTTCTGCTAAATAAAAGCAATTCTGTCTTATGACACCACCACCATGCTTCATAATAGAGATGGTGTGTTCAGGGTGAGCTCCTGTGTACTTTTCCACCACACATATTGATTTAGATGTTGGCCAAAAAAATTACATTTAGGTGGTGGCTGACCAGTAAACCTTCTTCTGCATGTTTGCTGTGTCACCTTTCTTCAAAGAAAGACTTTCTTCCTTCCACTTCATAAAGGCAAAATGTGTGGATTGCTCAACAAATAGTTGTCCCATTGACAAATTCTGGCACCTGAGCTGTTGATCACTGCAGCTCCTCCAGGGTTGCAAATTTGAGAAGAGTTTTTGGTTTATCTTGACAATGAAGTGTGCTTGAAATTTCAAGACATTAAAAACAAAATGGAAAGATGTGGATAAAATTAACCATGTTAATGAAAGAGATATGTTTTTGTCCCTAGTGACTGTTCGGAAATTTGGCTGTGTCACAATTGTAAGAACATGGAGATAAATACATCAAACATGGATGGCTTTGTCCTTCTAGGTCTTTATTATTGGAGTAGTAGGGAGACAGCATATGCTGAGTTTAGGGAATTAAGTGCGCTGTGGCAGCTTTTGAACCTCACCCGTCATCTCCACATCTACGACACACAATAAGAATTCCCTCACACTGACTGTCTCTGGATGAACATGCCAGCCTCTTTTTCACATCAAACTGATTTGTGAAGATATTTTTGACCCAAAATGGCTGCCATGAATCACCGGGACGTGCCGACAGGTCTCTGATTGATAAAGTGACTCCACTCCTTGATTCCTTTCCTCTGTGATGGCTCAACCTTGGAAAGGCGACTTTTATGGTTCAAATAATCATGCAATCAGGATAACATCAGCAGTCAGAAACATGTCTCATCCTGACCTGGCAGAAAGAAATCTGCCTACACATCATAACTTACTGGTTTGGCTCTGGGTAACACTGTCAATTTTTTTTCTAGAAATTCTAATGAAATTGTTTCTTTTTTTCTCCAATAGCCCTTTGTTCTTGAAAATTATCTCATCTATGGTTATACAGATTTGACACTGAAGTATATATTTTTACTTTCATTCTGTTCTATTGTTTCCCCTTAACATCAGGTGAAGAGAAACACAGCAGCTTTCTTTCAGGCTGCAGTCATGGTTGAATGACCTGGAGCTCCTCCTGAAATGCACAGTAGAGAGCCAAGAGGAGACACAGCAGAAATGGAGCGTTTCAAACAATTTTTCTTTTTTAAAATCACGTTACACACGTTTGGGATTGTTTGTAGAGAGATGTACCAACAGGTCATTCTGCCTCTAAGTGGATTGCAACAAAAAAAGACTTTGCACTGCAGAGTAATTTTCAGAAAATGCCGTACTGACTTGCAACAATTTTTATTATTTTCGCGTTTAGAAATGTGTACAACAATGTAAACAATAAGTCATAGTTGAGACACATCCTCAGTTGCCTACAAATTCCTCAAAAATTAAAACCTGCTACATCTGCACTAATTATTAAAAACTATTTTGAGGCGATATTATCCGTCCTAAGACATCATACTGGTGCTTCAGGAAAACCACCTTGCAATAAATAAACATTGGATATTCTTTATAGTTCCTTTGATCTCACTGAAATCTGCTCTAAAACAGAGCTATTCAGCTATTTAACTTTGTTTGTTGTTCTAGTCCTTCAGCCTTGATCAAAAGTAAAAGGTAGTTTCTTATTAGCAATGATTGTGGCTCTATGATCAATATGGAGACTGCCTTGCACGCTGATCTTTAAAATAATGCTGTGAAATAGCTGCAGTCAGATGTTTACATACACCCATATTTGGCTTGAGTGTCATATTTTTTAGTGGTTTGTCAGGAACCAGAGTGCAGATTGAAATTTTCTATAAATTTTGCAGCTTCAGTGCTTCTTAAAAACAAGAAATGGTGCACACGTTTGATTTTATTGTGGATTTTCTCTAACCCATGCATGGTTACAACTATATCTATAACTATAACTATAACTGTATACACATATGTACAAATATATAGAAATACACTGCTAATAATGCAATGTCCCTTAGCCACTTGCATCTTGACCACAGGCCTTTGGTATGATTCCAGTCGGATATTTAACCAGCCTTCTAGGCAGAACTGGTAGAGTTTATTTAAACTGGTTGCTTTCCTGACACAGACAGGACCTTTTGGCTTGGCCACAAATTTTCAAAAAGGAGGAGGTTGAGGAATTGGGAACGCCATTTATAGACATATTGTTAGCTTGCTTTTTCCATTTCAAAACCAGTTTTTGGCATCATTGTCCCATTGCATCCCCCAGTCGGGCTCAAGTTTCAACTATCTAGCTGATAATGTGGAGGTAGTCCTTCTCCATTATTTCATCTACTTTGTGCAAAGAAAAAGTACCACTCACTGCAACACAGAATCAGAATCACCTTTATTGCAAAGTTTTCACATACAAACTAGAAATTTCACTCCAATACAATTTGCTCTCAGGGAGGATTTTTTTAACTGTTTTGTATATATAACAGTGTAAATAAAATTTTTTATTTTTAAATGTACATATATACACAATTGACTTTACAATAGAATATAACATGAGATTATTCCAAGTATGCATGGTGATGTTTCGGAACTCTGACTGTCAAGTGAAACGGCCTTGGGGAAAAAACTCTCTCTGTGGCAGCTGGTTTTACCTTCAGGTGGCGCTACAGAGCGCCACCTGAAGGTAAAAGTCTAAACAGTTTGTGTGCATGGTGTGTGGGGTCTACAGAGATTTTAGCTACCCTTTTCCTGACCCTAGATCTATATTAGTCCTGGATAGAGGGAAGGTCAGCCCTGATGATTCTCTGCAGACTTATTGTTTGTTGCAGTCTGGACCTGTCCTGTTTTGTGGTTGAGCCAAACCACACTGAGATGGATGAAGACAGGACAGAGTGAATTATGGCAGTGTAGAAGATGACCAGCAGCTCCTGTGAAAGATTGTACTTTTTGAGTTGCTTTAGTCTCTGCTGGCCCTTCTTCTGAACATTGTCTATGTGTGAGGACCATCTCAGGTTTTGAGAAATTGTGGTTCCCAGGAACCCGGATGTGGTCCAAAAGAGACACTGTCTTGTTGAGGATGGTGAGGGGGGTATGTGAGGGTGGTGTTCTCCAAAAATCTACCATTATCTCCACAGTCTTGAGTGGGTTAAGTTCCAGGTGGACCAGCCAATCCACCTTCTGTCTGCATGCATACTCATCACTGTGCTGGATCAGTCCAATAACAGTGGTGTCATCAGCAAACTTCTGATGTTTCAAAGATGGGTCCACTGAGGTGTAATCATTTGTGTAAAGGGAGAAGATGAGTGGGGAGAGAGCACATCCTGGGAGGGGCTCCGGTGCTGATGGTTCTTGTGCAGGAGGAGATGCTCCCCTGCCTTACCCGCTGCTGCCAGTCCTTAAGGAAGGTGGTGATTCACTGACAGGTGGAGGCCCGGACATTGAGCTGGATGAGCTTCTGGTGGAGGATGTCTGGGTTGATATTGTTGAGCTGAAGTCCAAAAACATGATCCTGGCGTACATCCCTGGGTGGTCAAGGTGTTGCAGGATGAAGTATAGTCCCAAGTTGACTCCATCATCTGCTCGCCTGTTTGCCCAGTAGGCAAACTGCAGGGGGTCCAGTAGGGGGCCTGTGATGTCCTTCAGGTGCTTCAACACCAGTAGCTCAAAAGGTTTGCATGACCACAGACGTCAAGGCGACAGGCCTGTAGTCATTTAATCCTGTGATGGTGGGTTACTTGGGTACTGAGATGGTGGAACATTGTAAGCAGGAGGTAACCTCACACAGCTCCAGTGACTTGTTGAATATCTCAGTGAAGATCAGTGCCAGTTGGTCACCGCAGGCTTTTAGGCTTGATGGGGAGACATTATCAGGTCCTGAGGCCTTTTTTGTTTTCAGGCCCTGCAAGAGCCTCTTCTGAGATACTAAGTGCTGGCAGGGGGTCTGAAGGTAGGGGGTGTAGTTGTTGTGTCTGAATGGGATGTGGAGGACTTGGGTTTAGGTGTGAACTGCTGCTTTTCATAAATGCAGTAGAAGCCATTCAACTGATTTGCCAGGCGAGGATTCTGCTCTGGGTTGGGGAAAAGGCTCCTGTAGGCAGTCAGGTTTTTCAAACCTGTCATGATTTTCCCCAGAGCTCTGATCCACATGCAGATAACACTCAGAAGGCAAGGTCAAGGATTTGAGATTTATTTACACAGATAAATGTAATTGATCTTCCAGAAAAGGAACATGGCAGGGATTGGACAGCGGCACATCTATGGAGAGTCAGACTGTTAGATTCGAATCTTGGAACTTGCAATGAGGAAACTGACTTACAGGTTTGATGTGTGGACACCACCAGGAAGGAACAAGTGGAGTCTTCAGCGAAGGACAGGTTCAACCAGGATGTCCGGAACAGGTAAGTGTTCGTCCACACAAGTCAGTTTCACCAGAGTCTTTAAAGCAGGAGCGTTGCAGGGTGATCAAGGTTTGACCGAGGAAGGTTCCTGGAGGACGAGTTGACCACCGCCAGCTTGGACTGAGAACCACGGTAATTTTCTTGAAACTTGTACTCCAGATCATGGAATCCAGGAAATTGACGGGAATAGGATCAAAAGAGCAGATCTGAAAAGGACACTTGTAGTGTGAGCAGGGTCTTCGCAGAACAGAGCTCTAGAACTATAGAGGCTAGAGAGTACCACTGATCGATATCACTCTGACGTTGAAGTGCTGGCAGCAGATTCCTCTTAAACCTCCAGTAATAAGGTCTGATTGGAATCACTGGGGATCTCATTCAGCCAGCATGCTCCTGCTGCCATCTGGAGGTTGAATACACACATGATGGAACAAAAAAAGGAGAACAAAGTCTCCAGACCCCAACATCATCCTCCCTGTCAACGGCCGTCTCCTGGTGGCCCAGAAGAGGTGGACAGAAGAGAGGAATGATAGTCATCAATCAATGAAGGATAGCAGATGAAGGAGCTGGGAACCCAGGAACAGTCGTCAGGAGTATAGCCCTCCGGGTGGACGAGGTACTGCCAACTTCGACCCCACCGACGGGAGTCCACAATCCGTCGGACCGCATAGACTGGGTGCCCTTCAAAGACCCGGGCAGGTGGAGGGGGTTTGGCTGGAGGGCACAATGGACTGGTCTGGACGGGCTTGATCTGTGACACATGGAAAGTAGGATGAATGCGAAGGCAGGGAGGGAGATGAAGACGGACTGCAATCGGACTGATGACTGAATCGATTTCATATGGACTAATATCACGGGGAGCCAGTTTCTTTGACATGGACTTCAGAGGTATGTCATGGGAAGATAACCAAACCTTCTGACCAGGTGAGTATTCGGAGCTGGAGTGTGTCTCCTGTCAGCATAGCACTTATTCTGTTCAGAGGTGCGTGGTAGAGGTCTTACAGTATTGGACCAGATGTGTCTGCAGCAGCGGACATGATGGTGGACTGAAGTAACTGACCTCTCTCTCTCATCTGCTGGAAAAAGTGGTGCTTGATATCCTAACGAGACCTCAAACGGAGACAAACTTGTAGTAGCTGAGATGTGGGAGTTTTGGGCATACTCCACCCATGGCATGATTTTATTCCAGTCGGATGGGTTGGTGGAGGTGAAGCATCTGAGAGTTGATTTAAGTTGTTGGTTCATTCTTTCTGTTTGTCTGTTTGACTGAGGATGGTACCCAGATGTTAATGAAACCTTAGCATCCAGTGTAGAGCAAAACTGTCTCCAAACCTGTGAGATGAATTGAGGACCTCTGTCAGACAAGACCTCCTATGGTATTCCATGAAGGCAGAATGCATGTTTCACCAGCATCAGAGCAGTTTGAAAAGCAGATGGAAGTTTCCTGAGTGGAATGAGATGGCAGGCCTTTGAGAAACGATCTACAATGGTTCGGATGGTGGTCATACCTTGAGAGTTGGGTAGTCCAGTGATGAAATCCAGAGCAATGTGAGACCAGGGATGCTTGGGTATGGACAGAGGTTGCAGCAACCCAGCAGGATTTCTATGAGAATATTTGTTACGAGCACAAATAGTACAAGCCTTAACATACTCTTTAACATCCCGGTGAATGGTGGGCCACCAAACCATCTAGAAATGAGAGCAACTGTACGGCTAGCACCAGGATGACCAGAAAAATTGGTGAATTAAAGTGAATTAAACGGGAATGGACAGATGATGGTACAAAGGTTTGGTTCAGAGGGCCAGTACCTGGATCCGGTTCATCTTGGAGGTACTGGCCAAACTTTCTATCTCCCATGTGAGGGAACCAATGGTACAGCTGGTGGGTAAAATGGGTAATGGTCTCTTGTCGGAATCCTCCAGTGAGTATAGTCGTGAGAGTGCATCTGGCTTTACATTCTTAGAACCTGGATGGAAAGAGATGGACAAATTAAATCTTGAGAAGAATAAGGACTAATGGGACTTTCAGGGATTGAGATGTTTAGGAGCTTGTAAATAATAAAGATTTCTATGATCAGTCCAGACCAACACAGGATATTCCACGCCCTCTAGCCATTGGCGCCACTCCTCAAGTGCTAACTTGATTGCAAGTAGTTCTCAGTCTCCAACGTCATAGTTTTTCTCTGTGGGAGACAATCTTCGGAGAAAAATGCACATGCGTGTAATTTGGCATCTGAGTCGGAACATTGAGAAAGTACAGCCCCTACCCCTGAATCGGAGGCATTACCTCAAGGACAAACTGTTTTGAAGGATCTGGGTGAATGAGAATAGGAGCTTGCTAAATGTTTCTTTTCAGTGAGCAAAATGCTTGGTTAGCCTCATTTGTCCAAACAAAGGGATCTTACTCAAAGTTAGAACAGTTAAAGGTGCTGCCATCTGGCTGTAATTGCAGATGAATCTGCAGTAGAAATTAACAAAGCCTAGGAACCTTTGAAGTTATTTTCTGGTATCGGGGACAGGCCAGTCTAGGACTGCCTTGATTTTTTCAGGATCGGATCGAACCTGCTCAACCTCAAGGATGAAACCCAAAAATGTAACAGATGTCTTGTGGAATTAACATTTCTCAGCCTTTACAAACAGCTGGTTCTCCAGGAGGCGTAAGACCAACTGAACGTGACGTTGATGCTGTAAAAGATCTTTTCAGTATATCAGAATATCATCCAAGTAAAGAAAAACGAAAATGTTTAGAAAGTCTCTGAGAATTTCTTTAACGAGGGCTTGGAAAACTGCTGGACCATTACAAAGGCTGAAAGGCATAACCAGGCACTCAAAGTGACCTAACGGGGTTTTGAAGGTGGTCTTCCACTCATCTCCCTGGCGGATTCGGACTAAATGGTAAGCATTACGGAGATCCAATTTAGTGAAAACTGTGGAGCCATGAACTGGTTCAAAAGGAGATGAGATGAGAGGAAGTGGATATTTATTCTTTACTGTGATTTGTTTCAGTCTGCGGTAATCAATACAGCACCTGAGAGACCCATCGTTCTTGCTGACCAAAGAAAAAGCCTGCCCCCAGTGATTATGATGACGGACGGATTATCCCAGCTGCTAGAGACTCATTTATGTGTGTCTCCATTGCCTGCTGGAGCTCCAAGTAACAAATCTATGGCACAGTCATGAGGTCAGTGTGGTGGTAAAGACAACGCTTTGCTTTTACTGAATACTTGCTTGAGTGGGCGGTATTCCTCAGGAATGGCAGAGAGATCAATGGTATCTGCCTCATTATCAGACACCGGGGGCAGACTTCGCAGAACAGCGGACTGTAAGCATGAGGAGAGACATATGAGAGACCAAGCATTAATACGTAGCTCAGACCAGTCCAAATGTGGGTTAAGTTGTTGCAACCACTTAAACCCCAATACCAGGGAGGACAGTAGGATGGGAAACACAAACAAGGATATGCTCTCTTTGTGATTACCTAAAATGATTAGTTCAATGGGTCTGGTTCGGTGCAGAGCTTTGCCGTCTAATGCTGAGACAACCATGGGCATGGCCAGGCACTCGGTTTATATCTGAGCTTGCGAAACAAACTTGTTGTCGATGAGGTTCTGTTTGCTGCCCAAGTCGATAAGGGCGTCAAGATCCAGTTTCAGATTGTTAATGCGAAGTATAGCAGGGACGGCAAAACATGAGGGTCTGTTAAACATAGATCGGCTCGCCAGTCTCCTCTCTATAGCTGATGGACCCTGGCTTTTCATCGTACAAGACAGGAAGCAATGTAATGCTCCGCAGTAGATGCATTGGTTAGCATCTGCGGCACTGCTTCTCCTCCTCTGTAAGGTGGGTTCGCCCTATCTCCCTAGTTTCGGGCTCTAAATTTGAAGGACAGACTAATGCATGAGTGTGTGAACTGGTGGCAGGAGAGTATTGAGAGGTTACTACTGATTTTTCCATTCTGGATTTCTTTCTCTCACAAATTCTGTTATCTAACTGAGTTTCGAGAGAAATTAGTTCATTCAGGGTCTGAGGTTCATCTAGGGGAGCGAGTTCATCCTTTAAAAATTCATCCAGGGACCGATAAAAGGCTGTCTTAAGAGCACTGGAATCCCACCCTGAAGCTAATGTGTGGAACTCTTCATTAAAGATGCAACCATATTGGTTGCAATCGGGAAAGTGGGCCTCTGCCCATCTTAAGGCTTTGCCTGTCAAAAGTCTCAGAATATATAAAATTTTAACATTGTCCTGAGGGTAGGCATGAGCTGAACTGTTGAAAACTAAGGAACACTGAAAGAGAAATCCTCCACATCCTCCTACCTCACCAGAGAACTTTTCTGGGTTAGGTGAGGGAGCGTCTCGGGAAGCAACAGGCTGTTGTGTCATCTGGGTGTGATTAGCACCCTCTGGGGGTTGTGGAGCTGGTTGCTGAACCTGGGTACTTTGCAAAAGGGCTAAAACCTGCTCGAATTGTTGCTGGGTGTGGCAATGTTGATCCTGCATGGTTTGGAGAGTGGTTTCAAGGGATTGGATCTGATGTTGTTGACCAGAAACTGCTCTCCTGAGTGAATCTACTGGGTCTGAATGGCCAGAGTGATCTTTCATGATTTTCCCCAGAGCTCTGACCCACATGCAGTTAACACTCAGAAGGCAAGGTAAAGGTTTTGAGATTTATTTACACAGATAAATGTAATTGATCTTCCAGAACAGGAACACAGCAGGGATTGGACAGCGGTGCATTTATGGAGAGTCAGACTGTCAGATTTGAATCTTGGAATTTGCGATGAGGAAACTTGAGCTCACTTGCAGGTTTGATGTGTGGACACCACCAGGAAGGAACAAGTGGAGTCTTCAGCGAAGGACAGGTTCAACCAGGATGTCCAGAACAGGTAAGTGTTCGTTCACACAAGTCAGTTTCACCAGAGTCTTTAGAAGCAGAAGCGGTGGAGGGTGAGCAGGGTTTGACCGAGGAAGGTTTCTGGAGGAGGAGCTGACCACCGCCAGCTTGGACTGAGAACCAGGGTAATTTTCTTGAAACATGTACTCCAGATCAAGGAATCCAGGAAATGGACGGGAACAGGATCCAAGGAGCAGATCTGAAAAGGGACATAGATAGTGTGAGCAGGGTCTTTGCAGAACAGAGTTGTAGAACTATAGAGGCTAGAGAATACCACTGATCGATATCACTCTGGTATTGAAGTGCTGGCAGCAGACTCCTCTTAAACCTCCAGTAACAAGGTCTGATTTGAATCACTGGGGATCTCATCCAGCCAGCATGCTCCTGCTGCTATCTGGAGGTTGAATACAGACATGACGGAATACAAAAAAGGAGAACAAAGTCTCCAGACCCCAACAAGATCATTCCAAACAGCAGAAGCATCTCCATGTGAGAAGCTTTTCTTTACCTTCTGACTGTAGTTTCTCTTCGTTGCTTTGATCTCCAGTGCCATAGCATGACATTGCTAATGCCATGCTTTAGAGCTGGTACTATTTTCCACAGTTGGAAAACATCGTCTTTACTCATTCAAACATACATATAGCATAACCTTTTTCTTGCATGAAAATAAAACTATTTTTACAGGACACATTTAGTTTGTAGGCTGCATGGTGGTGCAGTTGGTAGCACTGTTGCCTTGCAGCAAGAAGGTCCTGGGTTCAACTCCCAGCCGGGGTCCTTCTATGTGGGGTTTATAGGGTGTTCTCTGCCTCTTGGCCATGGACTGCTGGAGATTGTCACCAGCTCCCCTATCAGGAAGAAGCAGGTATAGAAGATGGATGGATGGATTTAGTTTGTTTATGTTGGCAGATGTCAATTCAGTTGTACTTGAAGGTGTACATTTTGGTATACTTTAAGCACCTTGCATCCAAAACCTTGTTCTTTAGGCCACAGTCCTCATCCCATGACCATAGGAGACAAAATGATAAATAGAGAACTTTCTAGCTCTGCTCTTTCTTCACCATTACAGGCCAGAGCTAGAGCCTGCATTACTGCCATTGAGGCCTTAACTTATCCATCCATCTCCCACTTCATTTTAACATCACTGATCAACAAGAAACCAAGATACTTGATCTCCTCTGGTAGAAGCAAACACTGACCTCTGACCAGGTGGAAGCAATCCACCTTTTCCAGCTAAGGACCAAAGCTTCAGACTTACAGGAACTGACTCTCATTGTGGGTGCTTCACACTCAAATAGGAATCAATTGGTGAGACAAATGGAAATGTCATTGCATCACCAAAAGTTAGAAATTTTATCCTTTTTAGAACCCTGAATATCCAAAATTAATAAAAGTATACTTTCTTTAATGTAATAGTCTTGACTATAGTGTTTTTAAGATATGAACAACTTCCACATTTCATAAAATTTGCATTTAGTGACAAAGATCTTACGAGCCTTTGTCCAGACACAAGTTTGTGCATTAGTATTAACTACGTTTTCACTACAGTAATAACTCTGCCTACCTGCAATTGCTTGAGCCTTTTAATTTTGATAGGTTAAAACTGCAGCCTTCCAAGGATAATGAGTAAATATGATTTGTCACTGGAACTATGTCCAAATATGGCCTCTGGAAAAACAATAGTGCATGAGATACTTGCAGTGACGCTGTTATAAGTTAAGAGTGAATGGAGACCCAATGGAGGGGATGAATTGGATAATTTGGAAATATAACCAGATGAAAATCTAAACTTTTTTTTAAAAAAACAGAATTGGAGAATAAGAGCTCTTTTAAACAGTTAAAAATACATAAAGTTAAAATTAA
Organism: Characodon lateralis; assembly: GCA_036250325.1. Taxonomy (NCBI): domain Eukaryota; kingdom Metazoa; phylum Chordata; class Actinopteri; order Cyprinodontiformes; family Goodeidae; genus Characodon; species Characodon lateralis. The sequence continues at coordinate 14,796 of JAHUTJ010066592.1, forward strand.
TGTCATCAAATGTTAGTGATCTGAGTCTGCATGCATTGTGGGCTATAGGCAGGGCTTCATTTCAGACATGCTGAAAACAGACTTTTTGCATTCCTTCATATTACATATCCTCTCCCTCAAATATTTGAGTAAATATTAGAGTAAAAAGGATGAATTATTGGAAACACCTTTCTATGTAATAACCTCCCTACCAGACCCCAAAAACTGTTTGTCTAACATTGAAAAAGATTGAGAAAAGTGGAACGGTGTTTGTCAGAAAGATTATTTGAACATAAACATGTAAAACCTGGACAAGCAAGGAGCTGCTCAGAAAGCAGCGGGCTGCAGTGTTCCGTGTTGGGGTGACCAGACCGATCAGATGCATGGCATTCAGAGTACAAAACAAATCTCTCAAGCTCAAAGGACTTGACGCTGATCCAGGTAAGAAGATGCCAAACTATGAAAACAGAGCAATCCAAACAGCTTTAGGGCAAAAGAGGCAAACCCACTGTTAAAGCTCCAGTTTTCTGACAGCTTGCAGAAGAAATGACTCACTGCAATGCACTGTTTATCTCTACTTTTTGCTTGATTATAATTTCTTATTCTGTACTCGAGAACAACTTCAGGGTAAATACTGACTGTAAAACAGATACTTAAAACTTGAACGTTTCCACATTTTGTTTGTTACGACCCAAACCTCAGAGTATTTCATTTGAAATTTTATGGGATAGACCAACGTAAGCTGGCATGAAAGTGTCAAGTGAAAGGAAAATCATTGATGGTTTTCAATTTTTTAACAAATACATATCTTGTATATGTGCATTGAATATTTATTTATCCACCACCAATTCAATAATTTGTAAAACCCACTGTTATAGCATGTTTTTAGGAACTTCACAAGTCTAGAGACAACAGTTTATTCCCTTTCTTCTTACCAAAATAATTCTAGCTCAGTCAGATCAGATAGGAAGCCTCTAGGAGAAACTTGCCACTATACTTTGACTAGACCATTTTAACACATGAATATGTTTCGATTTACACCAATCCATTGTAGGTGTGGCTGTATGTTTAGGGCCATCACCCTGCTGGAAGGTCAATCTCTGTCCCAAACTCAAGTTGTTTGCTGGTTCTAGCAGATTTTCTTCCACTTTTTAGTTAGCTCCATCCATCTTCCCTTGTCCCTGCTAAAGGAAAGGTATTCCCCAACCAACACATTCATGGTTGGGATGGGGTGTTCAGGGTAATGCGCAATATTAGTTTACCACCACACAGTGTTTTGTATGCAGGCTAAAAATATTTTGTGTTGGTCTCATCTGACCAAGACACATTCTTTCACATGTCCCTACATGGCTGTTGGCAGACTGCAAATGGGACTCCTCAAATACTTCTTTTTCAACTATGGCTGTCTTCTTGCCTCTCTTACATAAATGCCAAATTGGATCTGCAGAAACTTTACCTGGACAGCACTAGATTAAAAAAGAAAACCAAAAACTTATGTTAACAGCTGTTGCCAAGATCAGCACTGCAGTCATATAATCTAAAATAATCAAACAGCCATCTGGAACCATCTGGAAAGTGGTTCAAGGTTTGGTATATCTCTGCTTTAAAATTTCTTCCTGACCCATGTGCTGTGTTCCTTGGTCTTCATGATGCTGCTTGATTTCTAATGTTCTCTAAAAAGCCTCCGAGGCCTTCACAGGATAGTTGGATTTAAACTGAGATTAAATTACACACATATTGAATATTTTGTAAATAGATGTCTTCTGAGCCATTGTACTAGATTTTATTTAGCAGAATCAGAATAAAGGGGACCGAATACAGTTAAATTCTTTTCAAGTTTTTATTTGTAAACAAAAATAAAAGTGTCTCCTTTTCCATTTAATTGATAATTATGAATGACTGTGTTGTGCTCTCATAAAATCCTATAAAAACACATTGAAGTTTGTGGCAGCGAAGTGACATTTGGAAAGGTTCAAGAGGTGGGAATACTTTTAGCAAGGCCCCGTTAATGTTATTTCCTAACATATTCCCGTCATAAATTTAAAGCCCATGTTAATAACGTCCTGACAACAGCCCCTGCCCCCCAATTTCTACGATAGTGCTTCCATCTTTCCTACAGTTTATTGCTCCCAGATGCAGCAAAGCTCTGCAACCGAGTTGTCACCCAAGGTAACGATTAAAATCACATGACAGCTCCATTCGCTCTGACAGCCAGTCAGATCTGGCGTACAGTATCACACACATGCTCTTATCTGGGCTCGTCACTGACAGCTTCATTCAGGGAGCTCTGGCTCCACTCTGCATGAATTTTCATACGTACCTCGCATTCTCTCACTGCTGCCGCTGTTTGACAAACGACAGGCCCATATTTGTTTTTGCATTAACTTTAATCTATATTTCTGAGCATGGGCAGCAGTGTGCATGCATGTGGTTTTGGGAGTTTTAAGCCAGCGTGTGGTGGAGCGTTCCTCCGCTGGAGAAGTACACAACTGTGTGCGTGTAGGCATCCTGTTTCCTATCAGGCTTTGCGGTGGAAGCCTAGTCCATCAGAGCGGCGGGCGGGCAGGCGCTGCTGTGGGCTTAAAGAATGTTGGTGCAGGCCTGCAGGGAGGGGAGCACTCGGGCTTACTTAATCACAGCACAAATGCCTTTATCCATCTTCAGAGCAGTGCAATTAATTTCAGTGCCTGTGTCAGAACCTTCGGGGAAATCTGACCTGTTATTGCCTCTCAGAGTCGTGCATGTTCTTTCTCTAGCTCAATGTACCAGACAACCATTCATAACTGATTCCAAGGCTAACACTGCATTCACATTCAGAACTTACTGAAATTGCGTGATCATGAGTGCACAATAAAGCTGTTTGTCACCTTCTGTATAAAAGGTGGAGAGCAGAAGGCAAAGAAGCTTTGAAATTTTAGTAATACTCTGGAGGAATATTAGTATTCAGTGACTAAAGCTTATTTGATTCTTTTTTTTTTTTTTATGACTGGCTGTAAATCCCAACAAAGACCAAAATCAGCTATGATTTATGCAGACTTTTCTTCATCTCCAGCGCAGGGAACCAGACCAGACTCTACCTTGTTCACAATTTATTCATTAATCCAATAAATTGAACAACAATACATTTTAGATAAAACTATTGAATGCTCTAAATGTTTTACAAATCTTCCTAATCAGAAATACAACTGATCATTTTTTTTCCCACATAGCTAATGTTATTAATACATGTGTAATCCATGCATTTGGTTTATGTGGCACATTGCAAAAAAACACATAAAGAACATAGAAGAAAATATATTTTCTTGATTTTGATTGGTATTATTCTAGGTCCGCATAATAAATTGTGGCATAGACACGTTTGTGGATGTAACCCATCTAATCATCCTCTACAATTTACCACTTTTGATTAATTTGCATTTATATTGCTGCCCAGACTTATTTATGTAGTTGCAAACTTCACAGCCTCTATAATTTTCACAGAGGAAAGAGCCAGATGAAATGTGTCAAATATTTGGAAGTCATTTGCAGCAAAAATGTTCAGCCTGTTCATCTCAATTTCTTACCTCTCAGTGAGTCGTGGATGTAATATACTATATACATATATATACATAACTACTTTTCTTTTGTAGTCCCTGCGACCCTTTGTTTTGAACCTGAAAATTGGCTGATCTTCAGTCTGATTATCCCCAACTTTTTGAGTATTTGTAGAGTGGTAAAGTCTGCTTTAGAAGTGGCCGTGTTCTGACTAGCCTGGGACAAACTGGGGTCGTTCAGACAGCTGCAGCATCTACTGGAGGGAAGACACTGACTGCTGTTAACAATCACATTAAACGCCACTGTTATAAAATTTGAATTTTTTTAAGGTTCGACATGTCTCTGTGCTTCATGTAATCTCCTTTCCTAATTTTACCTTTTTTGATACATAGAGCTTCAACAAAAAGGTAAAAAACAAACAAGATGTATTATTTAAACAACAGTAAAAATAATTATTAAGACTATAATTCAATAAAAAGGTCAGTTACTGATCTTTAGTTAATTTTAACATGTTAATCATGAGAATATGTGGTCTATCCAAGCAGTAATTTTGCTTTGACAGTAATAGACACAAAGTAATTCCAGTTGATATGCACATAGTTTTCAAATGGACATGTTTCATCCTCTGAGTTGTTTTAGCATGTTAAAGTTCTGGTGTGTAATACAGAACAAATGTGCTGTATGGAAATGAGAAAAGAAGTACAAATGTCCAACAGACTCTTTGTAAGAGAATTTCAGTTATTTCAAGCAGATGTCATCAAACACTCGCACTGTCAAACAACAAGGCCAGCTCCCATCTCCCACTTCGCCTCGGCTGTAAAACTGAATGTCTGATACAAACTGTCTAGAGGCAGAGGGAAGCACTCAGGATCCCAGTGAACCAGACTTTGTAAGCTCACAACATTTTTTACAACTTTGTACATGTGATCTTCTAGCTGAACAAAACAGAGGATGCTGATACATAAGCTTTTTGAAGACCTCCGCGCTGCTGGGGTGTTTCTGAGGGTGAATCAAGACGCGAACTGAATTTAACCTGAGAGAAACCAGATGTAACTGTGGCACTTAGGAACAACCGGGAGAACACAAGGCTCAGATAACTGCCATAACAACCTATCCTCTTTGTATTGAAGTGCTTCATGAGAATCATAAGAGTTTAATAAACATGGACAAGTTATTTAAGGAACAAAATATGCCGGAGATCATCAAAGTAAAGGGGCCTGGCTGGGTTACTGAGATGCTTGAAGTCAAGGAGGTTTTTAAGATTTTTTGCAGTGTTTCCCCCCCTTCAGATTACCTCTGCTTTTGTTTTTCTGACACACTTGAAGGTTTGAGACCATCCAAGATAACCAGAGTAAATACAAAGATCAGTTTACAAATTATATTTTTAGGTATTGTATTTAGCTATCCAAACCAAACTGAACATATGTGAAAATATAATCCCTTTGTTAAATCATCACATCCTGATTAACCACATTTTCTTTTCAGCTTTATAAGCCACGGCAAGGCCTGTACCACAAACAATTTCCTTAAACAGAATCTATCTGACAACACAAAGTAGGCTAAAAGATTTTAAAACCAATACATTATGCCTAACATAAAAAAATTCAACAAGAGATAAAAATCAAAGTCACTGACTTCTATCAGTCTGAAAAAATGTTAGAAAGCAATTAGGGCCTGTGTTTGTAATTCAACAACAAAAAAGAAACTGGGAAAAAATGGCATAGATGAAAGAGTAGATGAAAACAACTGCAGACCAAAAAGAACTCAAAGAACCATCTTACATTTTCTGAAAACATCTTGATGAGCACAAAGACAAAGAGTTTTAAGAAAATATATAATACAGAATATATAATACAGAAGTGGAACCATTTAGAAGGTGTCCCTTTACATCTGACATAAACTTAGAAGCATCTCAAGAAAAGATCCTAATACCACTAGTCAAGCTTTGCTGCTTCAGGAACCTGAACTCAGCTCTATCTAGAAGAATATCCTGGGGTAGAGAATTGTGCCATCAGTTTGTGATCTTCAAGTGTACCCAGGTTATGCACTCAAAATACAAGTTCTTAAAGGCCAAGCAAACAAACAAAAAAAAAAAACAAACAAAGCAAAATGAAGTGTTTGGAGGGGGCTTATCAAAGTTTACATTTGAGATGATGTGACATTACCTTAATGCTTGGAAACCCTTCACTGTGGCTGAAGTAAAACAATTATTGTAAGAAGAGTGGGGCAAAATTCTTCCACAAGGAATATTAAAGACTCATTTAGTCATCACAAACCTTGGTTGTAGTTGGGGCCCCCAAGGGTGGCAGGACTTGTTTTATGGTTCAGGGTGCAATTACTTTTCAGATAGGACCAGGTTGGTTTGAACAGCTTTGTTCCTTAATAGATGAAATCATCATTTGAAAAGTGCCTATTGTATTTACTCAGATTATCTTTATTTAGTTTGTCTCGTGATCTGAAAGATTTCCCAAAAAGAACACAGAAATCTTTTTCACATCACTGTATTTGTTACTTTTGGCAGACTAACATGGATTTTACGCAAAAGCAGCAGGACTGAAAACCAAAACAAACCATCCCAAACCCTGAGCCAATTTGCTTTGCAGGGATCTTTATACCAGAAAAAAAAAACTCACCAACTTTGATCAGTTGTTATCTTCCTCAGGTTTGTTTAATCAAACTTTTGCTTCAGTGCATACAGAGAAAATTATTCTCCTATTACAGTGTTATTTATATTTGGGAATGCATGGTTGTAGTCTCTATTGTATGTGGTCACACCTACAATTTGCCTGCACTGCTAGTTTGTGGAAGTTATTGGTCTGGAGCAGCTCACTGCGGCTGCAAAAAAAACAGCTTGGCGCCTGGCAAGATAAATTCTGCCATTATTTGTAATCTCTCTGGAATCTTGCTACCTCACAAAGTAGGAAGAAAGAAAATCTGGAAGGCAGCCTGTAACCAACTGCTTTTTAGTGCATGCAGGAGGTATTCAGCTAGACTAACATGCCCACAAGTCTGGTTAACACAATTAATTTATGTTACAGCAAATAGCCAGAGGTATATTTTCTTTACAGCAACATGATTGTTATATGATAAAACACAGCAGGTTCTTGGATACTGCCATTCCACTAGTTTACTTAACCCGCCCATGGATCTTAATTTCCTCATTTCACAGGGGTAGTAATGATTGAAAAAGATGGTAAGAGTAATAGTTTATTAGTTACATCTCACTAATACCGGGTTGTTCTGTTGGTTTAAGACCTGGTGATTATGAAAGCAGCTGAAGTCCAGTTTGAGATTATATGAGCTTTGTGACCTGGTGCAATATATTGCAAGAAGTAGCCTTCACAGGTTGGTACATGTTGGTCATAAAGGGATAAACATGGTAAATACCGATACTCAGGTAGGCCACTTCAAAGACTGCTGTCATAAATTATCTTCAAACAGCTTCTGGCCTTGTCCTTTGCTTCCTGAATATATTAATAAGAATAGAAAAAAAACAAAACATGTTTTTTGTGTTGTTTTTTTTGTTTTGTGTTCCTCTCCTTGAACCGCTACCTTAACATGGTGGAGGGGTTTGAGTGCTCGAATGATCCTAGAGGCTATATTGTCTGGGGCTGAAATGCCCCTGGTACGGTCTCCCACGGTAAACAGGCTCTAGGTGATGGGTCAGACAAACAGCGGTTCAAGAATCCTTCATGAGGATCGAGGCACATGACGTACGGCGTAGCTGGGGTCCCACCTTGGAGCCAGGCCTGGGGTCGGGACTTGCCAGAGAGCACCTGGTGGCCGGGTTGCTCCTCGTGGGACCCGGCCAGGCCAAGCCCGAATGAGAGATGCGAGGCCATCCCCCAGTGGGCTCACCACCTGCAGGGGGAACCGTGAGGGATCGCTGCAAAGAGGATTGGGCAGCAGACAAAGGTGAAGACCTCAGCGGCCCAATCCCCAGATGCTTAGGCTGGCACTAGGGACATGGAATGTCACCTCGCTGGTGGGGAAGGAGCCTGAGCTTGTGCGGGAAGTCGAGAGATATTGACTAGAAATAGTCAGGCTCGCCTCGACGCACAGCGTGGGCTCTGGAACCCATCTCCTCGAGAGGGGCTGGACTCTCTTCTACTCTGGAGTGGCCCACAGGGAGAGGTGGTGGGCTGGGGTGGGATTGCTTGTTGCCCCCCAGCTCAGCCGTCTTGTGTTGGGGTTTACCCCAGTGGATGAGAGGGTCGCATCCCTGCACCTTCGGGTTGGGGACAGGTCTCTGACTGTCGTTTCGGCCTACGGGCCGAGCTGTAGTTCGGAGTACCCAGCCTTCTTGGCGTCCCTGTCGGGGGTGCTAGATGGTGCCCCTCCCAGGGACTCCATTATTCTGCTGGGGGACTTCAACGCCCACGTGGGAAACGACAGTGACACCTGGAGAGGTGTTATCGGGAGGACTGGCCTCCCCGATCTGAATCCGAGCGGTGTTTTGTTATTGGACTTCTGTGCTCGTCACGGATTGTCCATAATGAACACCATGTTCAAACATAAGGGTGTCCATCAGTGCACTTGGCACCAGGACACCCTAGGCAGGAGGTCAATGATCGACTTTGTTGTCGTATCATCAGACCTTCGGCCGCATGTTTTGGACACTCGGGTGAAGAGAGGGGCTGAGCTGTCCACTGATCACCACCTGGTGGTGAGTTGGATCCGCTAGAGGAGGAGAAAGCCGGAAAGACTTGGCAGGCCCAAGCGCATAGTGAGGGTCTACTGGGAACGTCTGGCGGACCCCTTGGCCAGAGATGTATTCAACTCTCACCTCCAGGAGAGCTTTGACCAGATTCAGAGGGATGTTGGAGACATAGAGTCCGAATGGACCATGTTCTCCACATCTATTGTCAATGCTGCTGCCCGTAGCTACGGCCGTAAGGTCTGCGGTGCCTGACGCGGCGGCAATCCCCGAACCCGGTGGTGGACACCGGCAGTAAGGGACGCTGTCAAGCTGAAGAAGGAGTCCTATCGGCTGTGGTTGGCTTGTGGGACTCCTGAGGCGGCTGATGGGTACCGTGAGGCCAAGCGTGCTGCGGCCCGGGCTGTGGCAAAGGCAAAAACTCTGGCCTGGGAGGAGTTCGGTGAGGCCATGGAGAAGGAAAACTGGTTGGCCCCGAAGCGATTCTGGCAAACCGTCCGGCGCCTCAGGAGGGGGAAGCAGTGCTTCGCCAACACTGTTTACAGTGGGGGTGGGGAGCTGCTGACCTCGACTGGGGACATTATCGGCCGGTG
>JAHUTJ010066593.1:0-23546 GCA_036250325.1 Characodon lateralis
CGAGAATGCTTTCTCCAGGTCCACAAAACACATGTGAACCGGTTGGGCAAACTCCCATGAACCCTCGAGCACCCTGTAGAGGGTATAGAGCTGGTCCAGTGTTCCACAGCCAGGACGACAACCACACTCCTCCTCCTGAAGCCGAGGTTCGACTATTGGCCGGACTCTCCTCTCCAATACCCTGGCGTAGGCCTTACCAGGGAGGCTGAGGAGTGTGATACCCCTGTAGTTGGAACACACCCTATTTATTACAAATATATATTTGTAATAAACTGTATTTCTCTTTAGGTCCAAGTAACAGGGGTGACTTGCTTACGTGATAACTCATTAAAAAACATGGCAGCAATGGATGTAAACACTTACATGAGATATATTTATATTTCAGCCATGGCACTAGTGCTCATCATCAGCCATCAGAGGAGACTTTGGCGTCTTATTGAGACATTGGCGCAACAAGCCCCTCATACTTGGGAGCTGTAATACCCCTGTCATATCCCAAACATGCCGCATTATCATCCTGCTACTACTTCCTGTAGTATTCTTTGTCTCTTTTGCCTGTAGTAACATCCAGTTGTTAATCATGTGACTCGTGTGATGCGAGAAATATGTTTGCAGCATTGCAGTTTTGCAAAATACACCAATTTAGAAAAAAACCCAATCCTAGCTCAAAACACTTTTTATATTATATTTACATTATATTTATTATTAATATTTGTTTTTTCTAATTGGTCTCTTTCCATTAAGCAAATTTATTTTCATAATTACAGCTTGCACAATTTGATGGTCAATGGAAACGCTGCTGGTGTTATTTTGGTGACTTAAACTAGGAGAAAATATTTTATCAATTGCCTTTTTTATATACAAAAACTATACTACAACTAAATAAAAACTTAATTAGAATGACAACAATTAAGGCGAAAATGATCAACATTTTTGTCAACAAGTAAAAAAAGACAAAAATATTTTAGGGAGTTTCATTCCAATTAGATCAAGTTTTAATGGTGTGAAAAGGCAAGACTATATATTTATGATTAACTCCTAATGATTACCTCCTTGTCGTAGCTCCTTGCAGTATCATTGTAGTATAAATATTTTCTCAAGGTGTCATGAAATGATTTTCCTTTTATCTTGTAAGATGACATAAACAGGCATTCCTTTGTAATTTGATATTTTTGTTGATTAAAGTAACAGGAAATTTTGACGTAGTACCAAGTTTAAATGTAGTAAGATGTAGTCAACTAAAACTAGACTAAAACTAAAATGACTAAATATGCCTATAATGTGACAAAATGTTTTATTTCAGTCAAAACATTATGGCTAAAGCTAAATAAAATGAGCTCTCAAATTTAAAAGACAAATTAGCTTCTTGTATAGCAAAGTCTTTCCATCAGTCTGCATTCAGTTTCCATGGAAACTGTTCTAATGGCCAATGCGTGGTGTTAATCTCTACTACTTTCATTATTGGTTATCTGCCCATAGGTTTTGCAGCAGACTCACCAGTTGTTGTCTGGACTGAAGGATGGAAGTTGTTAACCTCTTTCAACACTGAGGTGGATTTAGAGATGTTTCTATGAAGATGGTCAAAAGCCAAAATGAAGCAGCCTCTTACTTGCAAGTGTAGATTGGGTTTGTGTATTTGTATCTCTAAATAATACATGCTTTTATCAAAGGGGGCAACATTTGCAAGGTAAAGCAGTGGTGTAGTTTTTTTATGCAGGTCAACATTAAGTCATGCTAAGCTAACTGGTTTGCTGTTCAGCCTGGATCTCCAAGCAGACCACGTTCCATGCTTTCTTACTTATGAACCCGCCTATTATCTTCCATCCTTGTCTTGATCAAAAACTGAATCTTAGCACATGGAGCCCAAAAACAAAAAGAATAGGATCTAATACTTCTGTAAACACCCATGGGTTTCTTGTTGAAGTAGATAAGGCCATTTCATCTGCTCCTTTATCTGACATGAAGCCCCATATCATTAATGACTGGGGCAATTTGTTTCCTTCAAAAAGTAATATGTGTATTTTTCATTGGAATGACCCCAAAAAACAATTCAAGCATCCTCTCTCTGGCCGAAAGAGATTTGGGATTTGTCACCAGATGCAACTTTCATCCAGACATCTACAGCATCCATGACTATTTTTCTTTAGTTTGATTTCCATCTCTTTAAGTAATTATGGCTTATGTTTGGCTTTTCTGTATGTTAGCCCCATGTTTTTCAGCTAATTTCATACAGACTGGTCACAAACATTCACCCCTCTTTCTGCCCCTCTTTTGATTCATTTTATGTTTTCGAAGGGATATTGCCTTGGTTTTCTGCTGTGACGATGGGACAGTGGCTGTTTTCCTTGGTCTCCCTGTGTGTGTGTGTTTGTTTTTTACTTGCTCAAAGGTTTAGACTAGGCTGACCTTCTCTAGGAGTTTTATAATCCATTCCATTGTTTCTTCTGGATGCTTTCTTGTCAGGACCATGTCTCTTGCCAGTCAAACATATGCAATATCTTGTTAAAGTCCACAGACACTCTTTTTACTACAGACTTGATTGGATAATTAAGCTTGCACAGGTATTTGTTTTAGAAATCCACATCAGAGATTTCTTCATTACTTTTTCTCAACACTTATTCAAAATTCATTCAACTTTTTTCTACTCTTGATGCAAAAAATATATGCCATTACTTACGGCAGCATCATTAGTTTTCTATACTCTTTGTCAAACAGGGTCTAAGACAGCAGAGGTCATAGTCTGTACTTGAAAAGTTATCTCTCAGCATATTTAGCCTCATCACAAAGCAAGTTTAGATTAATCTCCGTGAGCTGAACATTTTATCTCTTGTACTCAAAATGTAAGTAAAATTGTCCCACTTCTTAGAGTTCTGGGGAGGGCTTTCAAAGTATTTTCGCTTTAATATTCATGGTTACAATATCCTTGTAAAACTTTGGTAATTTTACATTTTCTTCCAGATTATTAGATCACATAAAATGTTATGTTGTTAGTATTATCAGACAGGAACTATCATGACTTATCTCTGCAAAAGTTGAGACAAAATGCAGTAATTACGGTGAAGAATTGAAACGTCAGGGAAGGTTTAGTGTTTCCAGCAACGGAAATGGGATTTCAGACATACTTACTTACAAACTTTGATAGGGTATGGAACTAAGGTCTGTATTCTCCAGGGTGTGTGTAGGATGTGACCGTCTCTGCATGTCTGGAAATCGCTCATTCAAGAAAAATTGAATTTCTTTGTGTGGTCGATGTGAAGCTTTATTTCCTACAGCTTATTTGACTTACTACTGTTTAGGATTTGTACCTCTGAATGGCTAAAAGTCCTTATCAATCACACATGGCCTGCAGTTAGAGGAGTGAAAGGGACCAGATGAATAGAGTTTAATTCATTTGTAAAGGATTTTGCTTCAGAGCACTTTTCCAACTATGATTACCGTAATAACAGAGACAAGTGATTTCATTTTGTTCTGTCATGCTTCAGGAACTTTCTAAGTTGAGAACAAAAGCGACAAAAGAAGTAAAAAGCATGAATATATGAACATGAATACACTGGTTTTAACCTCACACCTCATTTAACTGTTTTCTTTTCAAGACCTTTAAAATGCATTTGCTAGACTTTAGGAATATCCAGAAAAACTTATTTTTGCCGAACAATGGCATCCCAGAACCTAGAAGTGTTATGCTCAAAATAGTCTAGTTTGAATGCCTGTCAATACATGCCAGAGTTTCTCATAAAATGAATGATTGTATTTTTGCTATTTAGAAATCCAGTGACTAATCATAACATTAAATACTGATTAATTTGTTAAACAAATAAATAATACCAAAAAAAAAACTGTTTACTTTATAAGCTGTGAATTTTCTGTTATCAGTTATTCTTTAGCTTTTAATATTTAGCTCTGTTTGTTTTTATCATTCATATTTGACTGTAGTTCTAGTTATCCTTTATCAGCTTATATCTTGGGCCTGCTCGTGTTGTTTTCATTGTTCTGTCGCTATGCTTCATCCACAGTGGCAATTTATTCTGTTGATGAGACTCATCTGGTCCTGGTTCCACCAATAACCTCCATTTATAAGCCTGTCAGTTTGTTAAATCTTCATCAGATCATCCTGTTTACTGGTCTGTCTGTTGTCATACCGGTTTCCCCGTCTTGTTTCATCTCTTGTCAACCACTTGTCTCTAGGTCATCTTGTGCGTCTCGCCTGTGTGTTCCCTTTGTTGTTTGCTCCATATCCTGTAAATTCTTAGTGTAAGTCATCACCTTCAATATATGACTCCTGTTCTAATGTCAAACGCCATCGCAACATATGACATAGATTGTTAAAATCTTTGGTCTCCCTGACTCTAAAGAATGTGGTTATAAAAATAAGAGAATAACACAACTGTGGTGTTTTTCCAAGTCTGCTTCTGATTGGTTGATAAGGATCTTGTGACTTCTCCTTCCCCAAAAGCTCCGACTCCCAGCGAGCTTCTGGGTTGAGACTCTCAGATGTGGAACACAGAAGTAGTGAACCCAGCAAGATGCCTTGCCCAACCAGGTCAAAGCCAGGCCCAACCATCGTTTCAGGATTTACTTGCAAAAAATGCACGGTTCCTTTATTTCCTCCACACTTTGGGAATGCAACTGCATCACTGTGCAACTGTTTTAGGAAAATTCCTTGTTGTGTCCAATCTGGTTTCAAATTCAAAGCAACAAACTACCAAGACATCCATCAGATTAAACCTGAACCAACAGCCCTTCAGTCTGAGTGGCCTTAAAGCCAGAACAACAGTTGTTGCATTAGCGTTAGCCATTCAGAGATGAGTCTGTTGGAGGTGCATAAACAGAGGTCCATGTCTGATCCGTGAGTGGTGAAACAGATTCTGGACCACATAGCAAGGTGTAGGTCAGCTCAGAGAGGCAATAAAATTTACCTAACTAATGTTGGAATTTCAGAAGTGATTTTTCAGCGATTTGATTGACGTTGTGTTGGCTAATAGCATGGTTGATTTGAAGGATGTCTGGCTACAGTAGCACTCAGCATTCTTTGCTACACCTTTGAACCTATTGGCCACAGCCTGCATGTCGATAGTCGCTTAACAGCCATGACTTCACTCTGCTCTGAATCCACCCTTTTAAGTAGATAAACCGATCTTTAATTCAACCTTGTGCCCCGTCAGAAGGCTCAGCTTTCAGGTTTTATTTGTAAGTGAAAAGCTACTCCCATACCAAAATGATTGAAAATCTGGTGCCAGACAACCAGTAAGTCATTTCGAGACTGTCTGCTGGATGACACTGATCCCACATAGCTGGGTGTCAAGCAGGAACCTGCCTGAGCTGTGCAGAGGACTGTCCAAACCACTTCAACAAACAGATTTATTCTTTAATTCAAAGTGCGGTAGGACAGACATATAACCATGAGTTGGGCCCCAACGGTTGACCAATTTGACTTTTAAGACTTCACTCAACTTAGCTAATAGTTAAGCGAATCAAAGTGTATCCTTATTTATTTTAGTTTGTCGTTTCAGGAAGAAATGTATTTTATTAGAAAATTGCACAGTTCAACTGCCGTTGTTTATTAAAAGCTCATATAAACTCATCTTTATTGTGGTATTTGCTGATATTCAAACCTTGAGCTCCAGCCATTCTTAATCTTGTGTTACTGGTCCAAATTGTTTTGCACATTAACCTATAGTAATCAAGGTTACAAAGGTGCTCAAATCTTTCTTTAGAGGTGATTCCGGTGTTGAAAGCTGACACATTTAATGCCCTTTAAAATGTTCCCCCTTTAGGCTTAAAAATCTATTTTTGTTAACTCCAAACCTTTCAACTTTTGGAAAAGATTTTGAGCATTCAATTTCTTATTCCTAAAACCTGACCTTTTAGCTGTAGTAGTAGTTTGTAGGGAAGTTATAGTTAGTATATTAACATTTTATCTGTTTGTGTACGTCCTATTCATTAATGAAATTATTAGTAAGTAGACCTTGCTGTAGCCTAATCCTTGATTACTCTTTTAAGACGTTTGAGCAGAATTTGTATGAAGTCCCAAGACTAAAAAGGTGTAAAAATACAATTTTAGACTGCACAACTAGTCTTTATTAATGATCCGCCACTGAAAGACTCAAAACCAAACAGAAACCCCCCTTACACAAGCAGCTGTCGCCACCTGCCAAAGCATTCAGAAAAGCCGAGTGGTGAAGTCAAAACAGCTTGTGACCTCGTCTGGAGCATCTAACCCGTCTCAGGTCTCTAGTGTCCTGTTTTTTTTCCTTTTTAACATGGGAAGCACCTGTCTATTTGGCTTCCTCTAAATGCACTCAGGATGTCACCCATCACTGTTCTCTTGCCCTTGTAAAAGAGTCTTTAAAGCAGTCCAGAAGTTGAGAACTTGTAGAGATTCTGCATTACTGAACCATGAGGTACAAAGGCAGGAGCAATTTGGAAGCATTTGGTCCTAAAATGCAGCGTTAATGTTGCACACTGAATTGATTGGCCAATCCTCTTAAAAAAACTGAAAATAAGCCTCCAGCGACCCTGCAAGGTGAAGCAAATCCATCCAAATAGCCACATTGACAATTGTAACTTCATATATTGTGCAGCCCTAAAGCATTAATTATATTGATGAAGTTTGATGGAAAGAAATAAGGGTTTAAGATGAATGATTATTAGGACAAAAATTAGGCTTAATGTGGATTTGTGTTTTAAAGTAGAATAGCCAACAGTGAAACAAATCTATTAGGTGAAATACTAAAGAAAATATTGTCTGTGCTTTTAAAACTACTGTAGAAGAAGATCTTCCCCAGGGGTTGCCACTGTGCAGTGATAAAAGACAGATCCACTTCCATCCCCTTCCATCTCCCAGAGCCCCTGTCTGTGTCACTGGGGTGAACCTTGAGTAAAGACAGGTTGCTTGGATTCAAGCCTTCTGTGCAGCTTTGAATTCCCCTACCCATCTTCTGCCCACACTTCTTTTTCCTTTGCACCATCCGGCCAGCAAGTTCATGAAATTATCAAGGCCCATGATGTAACTCTGACTACCCACTAGACAAATCACACAGGTCAACGGTCGAAGGGGGGCTTCATGAGTAGGGTTGGGGCAGGACAGTTGCCCTCCGTGGCAAAGTTTCACATGCGTAATGTCTTCTGGCTCAGTCACCTCATGTCTTTCATCTCATTGTCTGACAGAGTAAAAACTGAGCTGTTTACAGATCGTGCAGAAACTGAACAATTGCCCTTTTGTGCATGCTTTGAGGCAGCTTTTTACAGTCCCATGGAGCAACAGACCAGCATTCAGGAGATTCTAGGTTGTCTGGACCTTAAAGCTGTGCTGCTGTCTGTATTATCCATCAGGCTTACTGGAACTAAGCCAATGATTCAAAGAGGAAATTCTACGTTCTGGGAAAATACATTCACCCTACTATTTCCTTGCTGATACTTAGATAAATACTGAAACTATGCATGCTTTTTTAAAATAAAGCTGTAGCTAACTGCTTGTAGTCCAGTCAGTTCTGAGTAAAAAACTGCTTTTTGGGACATCCTAAGACAAATTATACATTTAGGTTAGTCTTAACCTAAATGAAAAATTTAGGAACAGTCATAAAGTGAATGTAAAACCATAAGCTTGCACCTTATTTGGCTGTGTCTCGCAAAGGTATTCATACCCTTGAGCTTTTATTTTCTTATGTTTAACTCAAACTTTAAAGGTTTTTTCATTGGAATTGTATGCGATCAGTCAACAGTGTATTCTTGTGAAGCAGAAGGATAATGATTCCCCCTCTAAACTGTTACTGCAAAATAAAATCCAGTTCAACCATTTGCCTTAAGAAGTCACTAAATTAGTGAATTAGAGTCCACCTGTATGTAATTTAATCTTAGTAGAAATCCATGTGTTCAATAAAGGCATCAGAGGTTTCTTAGAGAAAATTAGTGAACAAGCAACATCAAGAAGACCGAGAAACACAGCAGACAGTTCAGTAAGAAAGTTGTGGAGTAGTTTAAAGCAGAGTTAGGTTATAAAACAACATTCCAAGCCTTGAACATCTCACAGAGTTCTGTTTAATCCATCATCTGAAAATGCGAGTGGTACAATTGCAGATCTTCCTAGACAGGATCCTCCACTTAAACCACCAGGCTGGACAAGGAGAGAACAGCCAACAGGTCCATGGTAACTCTGGAGGAGCTTCAGTGATCTACAGCTCAGGTTGGAGAATCTGTTAACAGTATTGACAGTTCCAGTATTAGGTGTACACTTCACAAATCTGGTCTTGGTAAGATGCTATTGCTTAAAAAATGTACTGTAAAAAGTAATGAAAAGCCTGTTAGGACTTTTGCGCAAGTTCTGTAAGGGTCACAGTTTATGTGTAGAAGATGATGTTTTCTTCAGATGAGTACAATTTTTTATGGTAAGAAGTATCATTGCAAATCACCTGAACACACCATGCCTAGACCGAAACAAAATCAAATCCATGGTAAAACTTGAAAATTGATTGTAACAAATATACACCAGCCAATCTGATTGAGCTTAAGCTGATGTGCAAAGAATAATGCACAACAATTTCTCTAGATGTACAAAGCTGGTAGTGATATACCTCAAAAGACCTGAAGCTATAATAGCCTCAGGGAGGCTGAATACAAATGCAATTTCAGTTTTAATTTTCCTTCCATTTCTACATATGCACTGCTTTATTATGATCTATAACAAAAAGTCCCAATAAAATACGCTGAAGGTTGTGATTATACAATAAATGACAGTGACAATAAACGTTTTCATTGCTAAACCAAATAAGCAAAATTAATTAAAAAAAATTTCATATTCAAATATACAATTTTCTCAAATTGAATGGACAGACAATCCAATTGAACTTTTAGTGAACTTTCCTCAATGAAGCGAGGGTCACTAGCTTTAGCTGTGCACATTCAGTGAAAAAAAGTTAAGTGGAAACCATTGTTATGGGTTACTTGTAGTGTGGCTACAAATACAGTTTAAGGTTCATTATCTAATTGGCCACCCTGACAATGTTTTGGCACAGGGAAGGTTAAACAAAGAAAGTCTCACATGTGTAACGGTGTAAATGTGGAAAGAAAACTTCCACTGTGTACATGCTCGTGAGCAGTTTTGCTTTGGGTTGAGGCCAAAACTATTTCACAGTTTCCCAAGCGTTATTAGAGATGGTAATATTGTTGATTATGGAGAAAAGTGAAACTGGCCATTACGTTTGCCTACAGTATAACAGATTTTTTCTGTTATGTTGTAATAATTGGATAGATTTATTGGCTGTGGAATGAAGGACTTTCAATTAAAAAACATTATATTTCAAAACTAGCAAAACAAATGTTATTAAATGTTACTTATTGTGAAAGGTTAAGCCTATTTTAAAAGCTCCTTCCTTCCTTCCTTCCTTCCTTCCTTCCTTCCTTCCTTCCTTCCTTCCTTCCTTCCTTCTATTGTTGATGAACTTTACCATTTTATTTTTTGTAAATGAAGGTAAAAGAACTGTGGACTCTGGAAAGTTGAGTGTGAAAAAGTTTGGATTTTTGCATGAAAATGTGTAGGAACCTTGGAAGTGTTTTTTTACTTGGATTCTGATACAGCAACTGCATAGAAGAGCAGGACGATACCCTCGATGTTTACTACAGGTGAAAATGGACATTCTGTGAAGGACTCGGATCTGGATTCTCCTCTGAAGGTTTGCAAACTCTGTGTGAGGACCCCGGGGTCTTACTTGGCACTTGTTTGATTTCAAAAATCTTGTTAATTGGTTGGCTAGGATTTTGATTAAATGTTGAATCACAGCCAACTGTCTCTGTTGAGATGAAAGTTACAAAATCTAACAAAAGTATTGTCAGACCTTTAGTAACTTTAGGAAAAGAGCCAGAAAATCAACTTGGACATTTTGCACCCTCAGTTCAGATTTAAAATAAAACTATTATATTCACAAAAAGTTACATAATGAAAAACGTCTGCCTAGACAAAAGGAATCAATATATGGCAGATGTTGTTTTCTACTATAAACTGATGTTTAGATATCAAATGATCAAAATCAAAAATGCTTGAGGATACACTGGCGTGTTAAATACCAAGCGGCCTGATTAAGAAGGAAACGTTACAGAGGATTAGTCAAAAAGAATTTGTGTTATCATCCAGGTTTTGGGAATTTCTTGTCGAGATGGTCTATACCCCAAACCAGATGGCTTGTTTTTGAGTTTTATGGAATATTTTGTTAACTTTCATATGTTTTCTCGTATTTACGTCAGTTAATTTTAAGTGGTGCAGCTTTTCCAGGCTTTACAACAGTCGTGGTTGCAACAGTTGCTGTGTATGATGGTCGAACTCTGCAAACGTCAGGTAAGAGGAGTCAGTAAAGAGGTAGACTTAGGCAACCCTGAAAAACAACAGTTAGTGAGAGAAGAAAGTGCCAAAGCTGCCTCAAGAAAAAGTTCAGAGGAAGAATGAAGGTTTTCATCAAGCTGGATTTACTGTCTAGAATTTCAATGCTCACCCGTGTGTAGACTGTAGAGGTGATGGCTTGTATTCCCACTGGTCTGTTACCTGATGTAAAATCCCATGTCATCAGCATCTGTGGAAATGTATTTATCTTTTCCAGGCTCATCTCTATATATTTTCATTGGACCGGAACTAAACAGAGGTTCCAACTTCATCTCTTTATATGAGTCAGTATTACTTTCATTCAGTCATCTATGGCCCTTGCTTTTGTATGCTTTCTGGAAATTTGTCTTTTTACATTTAAATCCCTATGATGTTTTAACTTCTTACATGTATCTTTTCTCTATATAAGTCCCCCATTTCATCAGGCAATTACTTACAATTTGCTTACCAACAGCGATCCCAGTTTCTTATTTTTTTGTTGCTTTTTTACTTTCCATTTTCTATCCAGACGTTTGCCGTCCTTGTAAGACTACTTTCTTCTCCACTTGTAGCACCTTTCTGTCTCAGTCTGTCTTTCTTGATGGAGTTTCATAATCCTTTTATATGTTTTTAGTAGACAGTTGATTTATCTGGGTCATGTTTCCTGATAGTCAACAGGTGCCGCAACATATAAGGGTCTGCAAGGACTTTTTCAACTGCAAAATAATTTGCATATTCAGACTTGTGCTTTCAGAAATGCCATTATCAAGTGATTCCATATTTTTTCTGCATAATTTATTTAATATTATGTTTTATGTTTATTTACTTTATGCCAAATTGTCTTTCATTTTCTTTGAGAATCACCTTGTTGGTGCTAAAGTACCATTTCGATTTCTATAAAACTGGTATGTTTAGCATTTTTCTAGAGATAGACCAATCAGAGAATTGTGGCTACTTTCTGTTCTACAGGTTCTGTAAATCCTTGACCTGCTCAAATAGGTTTCACCTAATTCCAATTCTACTTTAACAGCTACAATTAACAATTGTAAAAAATCTTCCTAGCCTTCTGCTTGTTAGCAGTTGTTAATTATTTATATTGGGAGCAGAGGTGACATCACACTGTATGGAGAGAAGTCGCTATGAAACTGAGATTTACCATTTTAAGACAAACTAATTTAAATGAATTAACATTTTAAACTGTCTTTAGCATCTTATATTAGCCCAGTTTGAGCAGCTAGCATTACTCAAGCAGCGGTCTACTTGTGGATTTCCTAGACAAGGTAAATGCTTAATTTTGTCTTAATTTTGAGAGTTCCAAAGGGCTGCCAACCTTTTCAAATCCACAAAATTATGTAAAGGCAGAGGTTGAAACCTCAATAGGATTTGATAGAATTACTTGCTGTAGTACATTCGACCTTTCTGATAAAGTTGAGTCTGGTCCAATTTACCTTTTCGCCAGATCACTAAAAAGTCCACGAAGTGCGTACAAATTGACTCACCTTCACAGATGGCTCACTTTTCATACCCGAAAAAGTCAGTTATGAAACAACCAAAACTGCAAATTCACGCATTGGCAAAAGAATGATATGACCATAACCTAACAAGATCTCACCATTTACTGTCGCAGACTGAAGCAACAGCTGACATGCCTCTCAAAGCTTCTCACGCTTTTTGGCTTCCTCTGACTTCATTTTCAACACCTTGCTGATATTTGAAAATAGCCACATTTGAACCTGCTTCAATCTGTAACAACTTCCACACAGAAAAGTGTTGTGGTTAGTGTGACACCGTAGTGCTTATAAATGGTGCATCAGACAGGGCCAGTCAATAAAACATTTGTGAACCCCTGCTAACAAAGTACCTAAAGGTCCAATTTAGAATAGGTTATTTGCCAAGTTGGCCAATATTTGTTGACACATTCACAGGAGCTCTGAATAGTTTGTAAGTCAGAACTGCTTGAAAACTTGGGCTAAAAAGTCTGGCTCGTTAAAGACTAATATGAAGAAATAAAGAATGATTCAAGAGTTATTTTCAGCAAAGAAGGAAGCAAACAGACAAAAAAACAGAGTACACATGAGCAACCTTGTGATTCTTGCTTGAGGTTTTGTTGTTTGAAAAGATAATCTATAACAGTTTGGTAACTCAAAATGATTCAAGGCAGCATTCCTGACAAATAATATACTTATTTAATAATAATCTCATTCTTCGGTAGTTAAAAAAAGAAACCTCTTGTCATCATGTCATAATTGAGTTAAAAACATACTAAAGTAAGATTTGATTAGTGAATTTTATTCTATGATTACATAAGATAAACTGATGATTCTGTATGGCAGAAACACTCTTGAAGATTACAATCTTTGCCTGCTTTCAATAATGCACATCTGTAAATGCTCAGTGTTTACGTAAATCACAACCACTTTAGCATGCATCCATTAAAACGCAGCTCAGGGCCTCTACTCAGCGACTTTTTTCCTCTCAGTAATGATTGATAAAGTGGAGCCTGTGGAAAAACACAGGCTGCCAGAGTAGGTGTTACATGTACAACATCACACAGAGTTAACCAAGCAGCACATGCACACGACAACATGCTGCACGCCAGGACGCAGCCTCACGTGGTTTCAGAGGTTTGATATATTTCGGAGAAAATTGCCAGAGATGGCTCTCTGCTGAATTTGCAACAGAGCGTCTTCACACGCAGGCTTCAAATGCAAGTAATTGCACTTCTCTTTAAGAGTACAGTAATTTACTGGAATTCCTTTCATCTGCATCCAAAAACTGCAAGTTCTCATGGAATATAAGCGGCAATAAACAGCGCAACATGGAGATGGTAATGCGAACAGCATGCTGCCACTCATACGAGTAATTGACTTCAACATACAGAGTTACAACCAGTGTCCTGATGGAGAGGCCGAGCCCACTCCATTCCCAGAATGGAGTTCAATATGAGAAGGAAGTTTGGCTTGTCTGAAGACATGAAACCTCCGTAAAGGTGGCGCAATTTGCTTTCAGTCAAACTTTACTATATTTGTAGACAGATAATTAAACCAGTCAAACCATGCAGTCAAAGCACTGTCTATTATCCTCTCTGACAATAACCCACCACAAATAGCCTTTTACTTTTTGTGGGTGGAAAGCTTCTGTGTCCCTAGTGCGGCCTGGCCAATGCTCCAGTGGTCTCCTACTGTAAATAAGGAAACATTCATGTGCTATGAAATGTCCAATCCTATTTTCATTAGCATTTGTAAAATGGAAGAATGGGAGACTCAAAGTGATGCTAGTTATTGCATTTGGTCATTGGAACGAATATGATCTCTATCCAAAAAAAGAAGTTTCCTCAGTTCGGCCCAGTTTTGTCTTTTTTCTTTTTAATGAAACGACCAGAAGCTTTGTAGTTTGATTAAACGGGAGCTTTTAGACAAGCTAAAGCAACAAACATCCAGTGGTTTTGTAGACTTGAAAGACTTTTTTAAAGGAAAAATAATGAAAGGCAGCTTTAGAATTGTATCTGCAACTTTTTTTCTTCCCCTGTTTGGTATAAATGTGCATTAAATTGTGGACTTTTTTATCACTTTCATCATCCAGAAACTCACCTGTCGCATTGCATCAAATTACCTTGCACTCAAACAAAGTGGTGGCCCACAAACAGCATCTAGGCCCCTCATAAACCATTTAATTAAAACAGCCACTTCTGCACTGCTGGTCCTGCTCTGTGTTTATCTAAAGTCAATCTAGACCCATTTCTTTCTTAGACATGGCTATTAGTTTGTTTGCCATTGACCAGCATTGCCTGCCTTCTTGAATGTCTTTTGTAAATAACTCTCATAATGTGCTCGAGGGCTCCTCGTTTCGTGTGCAATTTCCGTGTTACCATGGTTAGCGGAGCAGGACTAATTGAATCTTGCGTGTGTTATTATGATTATGGGAGAGCCTGAATGGATTCAGAGGCTTGATCTCCTGTAATCTCACTCATTACATATGGAGATACGTAACAGTGTATTATTGTCCAGCTTGATTAAAAACATCTGCAAATTTCTCATAACCTTCTTTTGCTGGCTTTTAATTTTCGTAAACAGCACAATTTTCCTTGCCCAAAAAAAGGTGCTTAGACCCTGAACTTTATTTCCGCTTCATTCACCAGCTTAATAAAATGGTGCAACTTAGCAGTGTTGGCAAAAAGGAGTAACTCAAGAATATTCACTCGTATTTTGTAGGTTTTCTGAAGCTTTCACTTCTCAGAGAATACCTCTCAACTACCTTCAGGCTTGTTTCTGTGAACTTTGATTGTCATGGTGTGCGATTTGTTTTGTGACTTCAACACAGAAAACTAATTGAATGTACCTAAGGTTTATTGCACAGTTGAGATTAATAGTTTGCTTCAGAGAAGCCAGTGTTTTTAACAACACACCAGAAGGTAATCTAAGAAGAGGAGAACTACATTAGAGCAGCTTAGAGGATTGGTGTTTGACTTGTGCGTTTTTAGGTCAGGCCTTACTAAATGTATAATGATTGCTGGTGCAGGGGAAGGGCAATGTATTCAGGAGTGGCTGAGGCAGGTGGTAAGGGGTGAGTTGTGTTTAGCATCTGATCATGTGTCTCCCCTGACAGAACCAGCAGTGGACTCCACTAAACTAGGAGAAGTTATAAGGTAGGCATTGCTTGTTGTTGTATGAACCAGGAAGCAACTTCTGGTTGATTCCAATAGAGGCTGCATATAAGTTCATATAACTAGGACACAAAGAAGCATGAGAAAAGTGTGGATGTGGTGGAGAGGGAGTGTGAGGCAACGAGATTAAGGTGAACTGTCTTGAGTGTCCAGTCTTGTCTCCTCTAAAAAAAATGTTGATCTCCAGTGGTTATTTGTCTGCAAATACAGACAGCCAGCTGAAGTGAGGTAGGTGAGATGAAGCAGTAGAACCACAGTTACTGGCCTTTGTCAAAAGTATGCTGCCAGGTAGGAGTTGCTTGTTGTGGTATGAGGCAGATAGTAACTTACCGATGGAAAGAAGACACCTGGGGAGACTGGAGTTAAGTTCTCTGTTGGTTGTTGTAGAACACAGTATGAGGTAAGTACAGCAAATCACTGAGTGCATAGTAAGTAGGAAAGGTTGGTTACTGCAACCAAATTGTATTTGATGGGTTTTCTGGTGGTTGTTTGTTGACGAGGGTGAACCGGATAAGTGTGTTGGAGCCAGGTAGATATTTCTTAACTTCCTATTATGATCCAGGAACAGACTTTAAGATCCAGAGATTGCTGTCGGGGCTTGAGCTACGTTCCATATAGATTGTTCTAGGACAAAATAAGTGACAAGGTAAAAACAGGAAGTCACCAGGAGCATAGCAGCTAGAACAGTTTGATTACAGAACCAAGTTAGACAATCTAGCAGCTATGCAGGGTCCTGCTGGTCCTTCTGAGCTGTAACTTGAAGGAGTGATTAGAAACAAGGAAGGATGAGACAGTTGGCAGAAGGTAAGTTGTGGTAAATGCCAAATTTTGTATCTTCTGACTAGTTGTTGATCTCACGAGGTTGTGGGTGAGGGCAAACTGGCAACTAATTCTAATTTCAATCTGAAAAGACTCACAAAGAGAGGGATGGCAATTAGAAAAGTTTTAATGATAAGAAATTACATGGTTATTTCTTTGGTGCTCGGACCTGGGAGGAAGACACGAATGCTGAGAATGACATGAGCTAAGATGATCATTTGTAAGGCTTGGATTTAAATATGTCTTCCCGCTGATCCGACACTGGTGGTGGATTGGCGGCCAGGCAGCGAGGAAGCCAGGAAGACTCAGCAGAATGAGAGGAAAGAGAACAGAGGAGACGGCAGCACAGGAAAAACACACAGCACTGAGTCGGTTTACTTGTTAAGCAAGCTTTAGCCCAATTTCCTTGCTAATATTATATTTGGTTTGAACATCCTTTATTAGTGGAAATGTGTTAGTATGGAAGTTCAATATTTGTAAATGTCATTTTGTGTCCTCTTCAATGTTATTTTCCCCTTACAAACACAGAAGCACTGGGAGTCCATAAGATACTTGTAACACATCTGTATTCCTAGAAGTTTTGTGTTTTTGGAAATATGTTTTGCTTTTCCCACCAAGACCTAGGTGAGAAGATTGACAGCTCTCCCATCTGTGGTGTAAAAGTTAGCTTCCAGCCACTTATTAAGATTTGCTATAATTTTTTAATTTTTAATAATAATAATTTAATTTTTAAAAAGTTTGCTGTTGTGGGGCTTATTTGTTTTTTGCTGAGGTATTTGAGGCACAAATGGCCCTTGTATCTTAGCATAGATTAAGATTTATGAAAATCATTCGTGACTCTTTGTTAGGAGCTGCCTGCTTTGTAGTCTTACCCGCAAGCTGATCCAGTAAACCACAGCACTTTATTCGGCTGCTTGGAAGCTACAGCAGCGCAATTGGGGGTTAAGTTGGTCACTCAGGGGAACTTTGAAAATTAGTTGGAGGAAAAGGGGATCGAGTAATAGTTTGGTGGATTTAACTTTCTCAGCACAGGGTTTATTTTGACAGACCATCTGGGGATTTACACTTTCAGCCTTCTGGTCACAAGCTCGAATTTTATCACTTTTATACATATGTTCTGGAATAATCATAAGGATATTAATAAAATCTGGTTACCAAATATTCAGGTTAACATATATATGTTGCATTATTGCAAATGACAAAAAAGGAGAAAGGTCACTTTATCCAATAACCTTTTGCCTTTAGGATTAAAGGTCTAATACAAACAATGTGCTCTATTGAAGAGTCAGGGCCCTTCTACCAGCTTTACTGTGTCCCTCTGCCCACCTGAAACTACAGGCCAGGATTTCAAGTCATCCCCAGAGAATAAGCTCCCCTCCTTTTCTTCCTACAACCTTTGACTTGGTCAGTTTGACTGACACATACAAAGGAAACATGATGCAGAAGGGCGCGTTATCTTCACGCTTTCAAAACAGTCTTTGTTGCCTTTTCTAGAAAACGTTGAGAGATGATGAACAAAATCTGTTATTTCCCCTGTGGCATTTTTTGGGGGTGTCTAGCTTTTCATTTTTACTTTTTTACACCAGAAATTAGCTAGTCTCTTTGATATCTAAAAGTCCTATTGGGTACGAAGTGTTTTCATTACATTTGCATGTTGGCGTGTGCCGTACATCTGATGTTACTCGGAGCATGAAAAAGCGGATGGCACGGTTCACGGTCTGTGCCATTAGTTTTACTGACAGCACTTAAAAGCCCTTTGTCCTCCGGTGATGTCAGTCTCACAACTGGAAAGGAGGAAAGCTTTCTTGACACCTATTTGAAGTTTGAGAGTAAAATAAAAGGGGAACCTTTTAAATCTCCCTTAAACACATTTTGCTGGTGTGTTGTTAGTACTAATAGGTGGGTGTAAATTGTGGGTATAAAAATGACTTGTTTGACATGTTTTTTGAGCATCTTATTTAAAATATTATTGCTTCTGTTTGCTTTTGACAGCAACAGCAAAGTATTTTGTTAGATGTAGAAGTGGTTTCGTTGTTAAGATTTTTATTGTTCCCATCTTTTTAGTGAAACTAAGTTGCAATGCCCTCACGATTTCCCAATTTGATCTCAAGATCAAATCAGGGTCCCAATCAAGGAATTTAATAATGATTTAAATCAGATTCTTTGACTAAACCCTTCTCCGGAAACATGCTGTTGGTGGACTGTCTGGGATTTTAGTCAGCTGTGCTCATATTGTTAGCCAGTCAGCCATGCTGCCTATTTTCATGAGCACAGCTTACAAAAGGGTATTCTAGGCTGTGCACATTATTTTGTTGGTCTAAAGTATGTTGACTTTTCTTTACAATCTATATGCTTTTTCTTACACTGATAACAGTGAAAGAGAGAATGTATTTCACTGATTTAGCTCCCTGTTTGTGTGTGACGTTTACAACTGTGAAGACGTCGCTTCATGCAGCCCTACAGACTTTGTTGGATCTTGTTCTAGAATCAACGAAGGCCTTTAAAAAATGTCAGGGTTCTTTAGGTGAAGTCATTCTGTCGTTGATTTGGGTGTATGCTCATACTTGCAGTGATAATGAAAAATTAATGCCTCTAATGTTGGGGTAAAAACTGATTGGTGTTTCATAATTTCATTCATCTTTACAATAAATTTAAATTACAAATAAGGAAGAATAACCCCAGCTCATGATGCTGCCACCACTGTTTCACTGTGGGTATTGTGTTTCTTTGGAATTGGGCAGTGTTGGATTTTTGTGTCCAACATACCTTTTGGATTTGTTAAAGTTTTTAAGTGTGGTCTCATCATATCATGACATATTGTACCACAACGTTTAAGAAGAATATAGCCAGGCTCGAAGTTTTCTTTTCAAGAAGAAAGGACAGCTGAACTTTATTTCAAGTTTATCTGGTTCTCTAAAATTGATGTTATGTGGGTACCCTGAAAAGTGAAACTGGATCAAAAGATGCACAAAACAGTATTTATCTAAGAGTTTCCATAGTTATGTAACTATCCTATTGCATTCTTTTTAGTTTTTACATATTTCTCCTGAACAGTTTTGTTTTTTTGTTGAATTTGTCCAGGAAAAATGTCATATTAAAGTGGAAAAAGCATTTCAATGATTTATTATAGTCTTATGTTGTTTTACTATGCCCAAACCTAGCATTTTAAGATACATGTGTACAGTTTGGCGATCTACTGTGTGTATCAAATATTAATACTACCCTACTTATCCCCCTCTTGGACATTTGTCATGTGGACTTTGTCAGAAAACCAACCGAGGACTCAATCATTAGAATAAATGCTGTTAGTGAGGAGCTGAACTAATTGATTTTTAATTGTTTTTCTCTATTCTTAGTGACCCACCCTAATTACAACTGATTTTAGTTTGTATAAAACAAGACTTTCTCCCCAAAAGAAAAAAAGTAAGCTGAAACAAGCTTTTATAAGAGAGAGATAATTTGCAGTAGAACTCCTCCATACTTTACTCTGGTAATTTTTTTTTAAAAACAGTGAAAAATAAATTGTAACATATAATTTAATAAGATTTTATAAAAGTAGCTGGACTGAATGAAACAATATGATTGTAGGCTGTGTACAGTATACTGCACATCTAGTGAGCTTTAAAGCTGATAGTTGCCAGCAGTTTTTAAACTCCAAAAGAAGCTTATGTTTGTAACTTCCGTTGAAGTGCTTTGAAAATCTTGACTTCATTAAGAAAACAGTGTCCAACCACATTAGCAGAGGGTACAGTGGTTTTGGCTTGTTTAAAAAAGAAGAAATATTGACACAGGTTGGTAAAAAGGATAGCTTTTTGTATTCCCTGTTAAAAATGAACATTTCTGCAGTCACTTTTCCAAGTCAGATTAAACCTGTCTACCGTTCCTGACCAGGCACCGATTTTAGTCCGTATTTGAAGGAGTTGCTGATATTCTGCCTGAAATAAAGTTTTATTGATTTGAGGATGTCTTCTGAAGGACTGCTGCCCATCGCTGTGCATATAGAAGGGAATTCCTGGGCTTATGAAAATAAACTCAGAGTTGGCTGACTCTCAGGGAGTGCTTGGTCGTCGTCTTGATGATGACACTTTATTTTTGTTTCCACTGAGGACCCACTGAGGCCTCGGAGACACTTACAGCTTTCAGCATCCTCCCAGACCCCAACCATGCACTTTTATGTGTTTATAGTCGTTATAACAGCCTTAAAGTTCTGTAATTTGGTTGTTTTCATTAGTCTCCACAAGCTATTTCCGACCTAATGATTCAGAGGTCTGAAGTACCCCATTTACAGGGCTGTGAGATACTATTACCCCTTGAACCTTTTCTACATTTTGAGTGTATTATATTGGGATTTTATTCGAAAAAGCAACACAGAGCATGATGAGATATTCAAAGCTCACCATGTTGTTTCTCTGCAACTTTAATCCTGGCCTGTCTGGCAATTTCCTTGGTCTTCATAATGCTCCTTGAATTAGCAACGTTCTATGACAAATCTCTTTTGGCGTCATAGAACAGCTGTATTTATACTGAAATTGGATGATTTTCTTTACACTTCACAACTGTTTGCTAGTCTGTATTGGTTTATTACAACATAATAGACTAAAGTTTCTGTTTTTAATGTGACAAGGTGACGTGGGTTACAGCTTTGTAAGAGGCATGACTAAATCCTTTGACGTTTAAATGCTGCTACTTTTAGCTTTACTTCTCTTCATAGCTTCGCCATAACAAGCAAGTCTTTTGGGAGATTAAACACTGCTGAAATTACATACTGTGCCGTGATTTTATGATTCAGTGAATATCTCAGTGGAAATAAAATTGGATTGGGCTTTTTCGCAGCCAAAGATCAGCAGAGAACTAAATTGACTCTCATCTTTAGTGAGACACATTTTCTAGTTAAATCAAGTCAAGTTTATTTATATAGCGCTTTTCAGCAACAAGGCACTCAAAGCGCTGTACAGGAGGAAAAAGATTACAATTTCTGAGCGCTCAGTGGAGCTTTTTAGTCATGATGAAATTGTAGTCTTATACATGGATGTGAGTCTCAGTAATTCTTTTGCATTTAAACAGTGTGCTATAAAGTTTAGACTTTATAGCACACTAAGTAATTTGGTCACTATGACAAGAGTAATGTTTGAAGGAGTTAAAATGGGTTTTTCAAACCTGAGAACATTGTACCATCTGTCCAGCATGGTGGTGGTAGCATGACGCTGAGGCTCTGTTTTGCTGCCAGATGTACAGGTGTATTGCACAGCTAGGTGGCTTATCTTTGGAGAGAGTTATTAAAGTGACAATCAAACTTAGTTTTGGTATGAATAAATCATGCCAACATCAACCTTCTCGAATGACTGATCTGAAATTATTTGAAAATCCCTGGTCTCTGCTTAAAGGTCGGCTCTGTGAAACCAAGCCAACCAATTCAAATTTGCTGTATCAATTATTCTCAAATATTTAGAATTATGGCTGAAGCTTACTGATGGCTTCAGAAAGCCTGTTTGTGAGCATTTATGTATATTTTTGAACTTGTATATATAACTGTGACCCTGCGTGAATTAGAACACAATCCACAGTAGTTTAAAACTTATGTATGAAGTTGTTTTTAAAAATCTTTGAACTTGCGCTATGATTTCACCCTTAAAAACATGGCATTTGCCTTGGAGATTGAGCTTGGCAGTGGAGCAGGACCCACACACATACTGTGTGGTAGTCTTTCCAGGTGCAGCATTAGATGCAGGATGTATCTATTAAGCTGTCAGAGGAAATGCTCTGACATTACTCTTTCTGATGGGAAGCAGCAGATGAGCAGCAGCTAAGCGGCTTTGGGTTCATGACATCCTCAGGGCAGGACAGGAGTTAAGAGGTTTTGGCTTGTACAGAAGCTGTTCCCCTTAGAGTTACCACTTCCAGGTCAGCATTGATTACTTCTGGGAATATAAAATTACTTTGCATTGTGTTCAGTCTAGTTCACATCATAAAGCAACAGCAATATAGTTTCTCTAATTTCAAGACTTCCAATCTCTACAGATGGTTTTCTTTTTACTCTGTAGTCCATAAATGACTTAGATGTTGAATGGTTATTGAAAATAGATTCTGTTTTACAAGTTTTTAACCCATAATACGATGCTTCTTTAATAAGATTTTACATCAGTCCTTACTGAATATCTACAATTGCAAGCCATCATCTAAAATTATAATGTACTTTTAAGTTGACCACTCTTTTGAATAAAAGAAATCAATTCACTTGTACATTATAATGCATCTGCATCACAGTCATACAGACCGGTTATGCTTAATTAAGACTTTTGCAAGATGTGTTTTACATGGATCATACAATGGATTCCTCTTCACTGTAAAAATCCTCTGATGTGTGTGTTAAAAATGTCTAAAGTAAATGTAACACAATGCCTAACAAAATAGTGTTCTCTTTTATCATGATTAAATTTCTGAGGTTTTAGTTGTTTGAGGTGGATCAAATGCTCCCAGAAATAAGTCTGATCGGATGTGAGCATAACTCTTCGATGAGAATGATTCCCTGATTCCTCAAACTCACTTCAGCCTGACTGCTGTTTACTCCAGAAAACATACTAGCATAATGACTCTGCAGAACCACACCAAATAAAAGTCTTATTAATGGCTACTGCAAAAAACAACTTCTACAATATAACTACATTTCGCCTCTTGTCATGTGATAATTGGTACTTTCCCTTTTAAAACAACTGGTATGCTGCCAACTCACAATTGCCTGAAATTACCCATAGACTGAGTTGCAGTTTGGAAAATATATTTGTTTCCTTTTTTTCTAAAGTTGTTTTTGGTTGATGCAAAGACTTGACTTCATGAAATTTCTTAACCCCAAGAAGTACCCGATGCTAAAAATGAAAATATGACAGCTTTGTTTAACTTTGTTACACTTAATGTGTTAAAAGTGGGTAGTTGTTTAAACTGAACATATCATATGCAAGTCCAATAACATAGTTCAGAATTCTAATAACATGTTTCACTTGACTGCATTTGGTTTTCTGTGGTGATTTCATCTGTGTTGAAGAGCTGCAACCACTATCCTTGAGCAGTTTGGGGTCCTGCGGTCCATATTAAGCAGCTCTGCATCTTTAAATCTACCGCCTCTCACACTGCAGATTGCATGAGCCAATATGCATGTTGTGCATACTGGCGCATGCATTTCTGGTGTTGATGAGGTCACCCAGCAGTCATGTCAGCAGGTGTAGGTGAAATATATGATTTTGTTCTTTACAGTGCTTTGGAAAAGTAGTTACTCACCTTGAACTTTTTAATATTTTGTCACTTTGCTACCACAAACTTGTATTTTATTGGGATTTAATGTGATAGACCAACACAAAGTTGGAAAAATTGAACATGTTTTCAAGATTTTTTTTACATACAAGTGTGATATGCGTTTGTATTCAGCTGCTCTTAACACTAATTACCACCATAATTCACCTAATTAATAAATAAAGTCAAAATCAGCTCCTCCTAGTCTGAGGCCATAGTCGACTGCAAAAGGGCGGCTTGTCCTCTTCAGGTTGGAGGGGAGGTCTTACCTCAAGTGGAGGAGTTTAGTATCTCGGGGTCTTGTTCACGAGTGAGGGAAGAATGGAGCGGGAGATCGACAGACGGATCGGTGTGGCTGCCGCAGTAATGGGGGCGCTGTGCCGGTCCGTTGTGGTGAAGAGAGAGCTGAGCTGAAAAGCAAAGCTCTCAATT
>JAHUTJ010066594.1:0-23534 GCA_036250325.1 Characodon lateralis
CTGAGAACAAAGTGCCCTGTTAGGAACGTATGGAACCATCAGATCTCTGATGTATGATGGAGCTAGATCATTAAGGGCTTTATATGTGAGGAGGAGAATTTTAAATTCTAATCTGGAATTAACAGGGAGCCAATGAAAGGAAGCTAAAACAGGAGAAATATGATCTCTCTTTTTAATCTTCATCAGAACTCTTGCTGCAGCATTTTGGATCAGCTGAAGGCTTTTAAATGCATTTTGAGGACATCCTGATAGTAAAGAATTACAATAATCCAGCCTTGAAGTAACAAATGCATTTGCATTTGCATTTGACTTCTAAGTCCACTTAGGTCTAGTCAGTTCTATTTTTTGCGATAACTGAAGATAGAAAACCTGCCCAGGGTGTACCCCGCCTCTGGCCCGTAGACTGCTGGAGATAGGCACCAGCTTCCCCGCGATCCTCTATGGAAGAAGCGGTATAGAAAATGACTGACTGAATGACTGACAGAAGACAGACTGAAGATAGAAAAGGCTAAACACAAACTTTTTAGATTTTTAGTCGTGAAAACTTTTAAACACCATGTATAATTTTTTTGTCCATGGATGGATGGATGGATGAATACAATATTAATGTCATCCTTATGATATTGACAATACTTCACATGTTCAGTTAAAGCCTGTCTTCTCTGTACGGTTAAATAACTAGCTGGTCACGCTGAATTTAAAAATGCTTGTTGAGGTTGCGCCAGGTGAATGTACTTTGAAACTTTGTAGCCTTCTCTATCACAACTTTCTTGTGTGTTTCCCTTTAGAACATTTCTCTTTTTTTGTCTCTTTCATTTTGTCCTTCACAGTGAACATCTCTTGCTGAAGATTTCTCATTCTATTTAGCAAATAAACTGAATCTGTAAAGGGAGAATAAAAAAAAAAACATGTTCAACCTCCATCAAAAGAAGCTCTTTATTTAGATTTGGTTTGGGAAGATTTGTACTCTAAGATTGGTTTATTTATTTATTTGAATTTTTACTCTTCCAGAGAAACGTTAAACTGCATACAAAGTGATTAAAACCAAACAAAAGTACTACTGAAAGCCAGATATTAGTATCTGTGGCTGTATTGTATTCTATACTGATTTCAGACACCAAATTATCCCAAATCTCAGAGGAGCATTAATGTCTGATTGCAGTTGACTATCAATAAGCACTAGGTCATGCAGAATCCAGACTTTTGTAAGAAGTCCTCTGAAACCTGCAAATTAACCTGGCCCTGCACATGAGTCAGAGCTGTAATTTGTCCCTTTCTGGGTGAGTGGATGCTTAATCACCCTGAGCTATAGATGTGGTGTTTATGAAAGTTATAGCAACAAAAACGTTGAAATTGCACCTCAGTTACTCTATAAAAAAAATAAATGAAAAACCTTCAAAGTAGCTTTTTAACTTTGTGCAAAAATGTGTCTAACTGAACAAAAAAATGTTTCATTTTATTTTACTTAATAAACAATTTATGTCATTTGTTTATTCTTTTCTATGTACAAATAACAACTTAACACCTAGATTTTTGTACACAATTGATACATTTTGCAAATAGAAATAATTTTGATAGATAGATAGATAGATAGATAGATAGATAGATAGATAGATAGATAGATAGATAGATAGATAGATAGATAGATAGATAGATAGATAGATAGATAGATAGATAGATAGATAGATAGATAGATAGATAGATAGATAGATAGATAAATAGATAAATTGGGACGGACAGACGGACGGACGGACAGGTAGGTAGGTAGCACAGCATTAGGATAGGTAACATTGTTATTGGATTATTGGTGATGTATATCGGGAGCAGAGGCTGTCTCTTGTGTTCACCTGGGGGATGGGGAAACACATGGCACCAGGATATGCTATGAGATAAAGGAAAGCGCTGGTGACAGTGCGATGATGTGAGTAATGTTCTTTTGGTATCAATCTGGATGTATTTTTGACATGTACCATAATTCTGAAGATTTCTGTAAACAGTATACATCAAATATATATACATACATAAATATGTATACATGAAACCTAGACAGATAAACAATTGTGTGTCCAGGGTATTAATACCATTCAATTCAAACAAACAAAATTTTCCCATGCAGTTTACAAAAAAAGAATCAATTACATTCCACAGCATACTAAATGTATGCTGTGGAAACTCCCGTGGGTAAATTGGAGACAGTTTCTCCTGTGAACCCCTTATTTCACCTTTGATGTATGACATCAAATAGCTTAAACCCAAGTCATTGATCAGGAGAGTAGTAGAAACCTGTTTGAGAAAAAAACTCACCAACGCAGGTCACGACTGCATAACCGCCACTGCAACAGATGATAGAAGACAGAAAGGCAGTGGGAGAAGAAAATAAGATAGGTCTTTAAGATGGGGTTTGCTGAGGGAAGTCACTAAAATATACATCACACAATGCTGTTCTTTTGAGAGCCCACTGCAGTCTCTGGAGGTGCATGGGTGGGGAAAAGGGAAAACACGCTCCTTAGTGACAGGGAGATCAAACTCAAATACTGTGCTAAGAAAAGTGGTGGAGATACAACTGTTATATCCTCAGTAAAATTAAAGAGGGATGTGGAAGTCTCTTAATGGTTGCAGTAAAAAAGTGAAAAAGATCAAATTGCTGCATTTTACAGGATGAATGATAGACAATATGATTCTCTCCTGTGGGAGATGAGGTATTATTATGAATAACTGATATCTGTGAGTCTACCTGTGTCCATGAGAATTCTTTTGTTGAAGTTAGTTATATCATGTTAAAAAAGGTGTCCTTTATCCACTGCAATCTTTACATACAATTTTTCTGCAGTGGATGGTTGGTTGGTTTGATGGATGGATGGATGGATGGATGGATGGATGGATGGATGGATGGATGGATGGATGGATGGATGGATGGATGGATGGATGGATGGATGGATGGATGGATGGATGTTCTTATTGCTGGTAATATACATTTGACGTGTAGTTCACATCTATTATGTTTTTAAAAGCATTCATTATCCACACAAGCTTTACATGCACTGATAACTGCTAAAACAAACTTTTCCAAATACAACTGATAATGCTTGCGCACACTTAATAATGCACAGCCATGCTGTCATACCTATGTGTGACTGTCTCCCTGTCTCCAGGGTGTTGAGGATGTTGGTGAAAAACTGGATCCGCCCTATATTCTGAACTCCCCACTGTGTTGTAGAGGCTCCAGACTGAGTTATGACTCATCATGAGCTCTGACAGAGCTCATGCACAAAAGAATACATGCATACAGAGCGAGATAGAGACAGATAGATATTATGAGCAACAGGCTTCAGAAATACATGGATGCTGGCTTGGGCTCCCTCTTCATGTTGCAGAGTTACCTATGAGAGAATAAATCTGTAAATAACAAAGCAGGCCAATAGGGAGAGAAAAATTGTTTTAATAAGGTAGTAATGCTGGGCATCCTCAAACTGCAGATGCAAGGGTCAAAGCGGACCGTGCAACTTTGAAATGTGTACTGCTTGTTACTGTGGATACCGCAGCGACTTTAAAAACCTTTATATTCCCAAAACTGAAAGCTTCTGCCGCCCAGCCAGCTCCTAAGAGGTTTTGATGCAGGTGCACAGAGGAAAAAAGCTTTGCAGTCAGACAAAGCTAACAGATATCACATACAAAAGAGTTCATACATAAAGAGATTCAGATTCTACTTCTAATTTGGCCATTTTTACCCACAGGTAAAATAAAATTGTGGGTCAGACATGGAATCTAGCTGATATGTCCAATGAAAGGGTACCAAAAAGATGTGACGCTTGATGAAGATTTTGATGATGAGCAAAGCAGGAGAAAGGTAGAGGTGTGTGTGTGTGTTTGTGCGTGCATGCGTGACGTGTGTGTGTGTGTGCGTGTGTTGTGTGTGTGTGTGTGTGTGTGTGTGTGTGTGTGTGTGTGTGTGTGTGTCAGGGGACACATGCATCCAGTGAAAAGTTCATGTTCTGCAGTAAGAGGAATAAAGAACATTTGATAAGATGTGTGAAACAGCCCCATCTGTACTGACTGATTGTGTGAAACAAAATAAGCAAAGGTGCCATGACTACCACAGTGACTTCTGTGATTCTTCTCTGACATGCAGTATCCTGGATTTCGGTCATACTGTGACTGGCAACATACTAACTCTGGTGTTACTGCAAGAAAGTTTCTGTCTTCAGGAAGTTGGACTTTTAAAATGAAACTGGCAACCGACTTAACTGTACAGAATATGCACGCAAGAATTTTTTTTTTTTGCATGACTGACCGCATTGATGTGGCATGGCATGAAGGTGATTAGCCTGTTCAGGGAGCCCAGGTAGCCCAAATAGTAGCCTTAGGTTTGTCTGCCTTGTTGGCTGTGGTGTCTCTAACCTTCGAAAGCAACCTTACTAAGGGTAAGACATGTCACTGAAAAGCCAGCTGATTCTGGTCCAAGCCATCAATACATATGCTCCAATTACCAGGTAGCCTTCTGGTATTATAGCCTTGACATCAAGACAAAGGGTCTCCTCACTGTGCTTTGAGGGTTTTACCCTGAGAATGTATGCTAAACGAAAGGCAGGAGGAAAAGTACTTGAAAGTGACTAGTCGGCGTCAAAGCCCCCCTCTAGGATAAAACAGCAAGGATCCTGGAGTACATCCTAAAGACAGCCCCAAATGATGACCTGGTAAATGAATGTCACAGACAGCAGAAACCCAGTGGACAAGATGAGGACTAGGATAAACGAAGTCCCTGTCTAGCATGTACCACCTGCTGCATGTACCACTGGCTAGAGAGGGTTGGACTGAAGATCAGCACAGAGACCCTAATTGTGGCAGCACAGAAACAGGTTCTTAGAACAACAGGAAAAGAGGTTGAGGTCTACCACATAAGACAGGAATGAAGATGCAGGCTGTGCACTAAAACTGTCTAATACATAATAGCTGAATGTCAGATACTTGCAGGCACAGCGTACATGGAGAACCATAACCAAGAGGCTTGAATAGTTTAAAGGAACATTTTTGCTCATTATGTGCTGGAGAACCAACAGTCAAAGAGGGGGATATGACCAAAAGTGGACCGGAATAATGGTGCCAAGAATGATATTGAGACTTGCATAACCAGATGGATGAGCAGGTGATGGCTTATCCACTGGACATTGCCTTCATAGAGAAAGCAGAAAAGCAGCCAGCAGTGATAAAAATAGCAATCCCAAGCAACAGCACCATCATAAGGAAGGAACATTAAGACGTTAAAAACACCAGAGGTCCAAATAGGAAATAGGTTGTGGAAAGTCAAGGCCTGAGTCGAGCCAGTGGTCATTAGTAAACCCAAGGCTGTGGCCCCCAAACTGGGGTAGTGGCTGCATCAGATTCCAGGAGCAAACCTTAAGAGACCTTTGTCCAGCAGAGTGAAGTCCAAACAAACAAGATACTGTGCAGAGCTGCCAGTCTTCAAGCCCTCTGGTACAGGGCCCAAGTTTGAAGTGGAACTTCCCAAGTGGTAATGGTGAGGGGAAATGTGTTTTCTTTTTTTATATACTATATTGATCCATCCATCCATCCATTCATTAGACCTGGTAGACTTTTATAGCTTTTGCTTGACATTTGTGAAGTTGCAGCTCAGTAGCTGCTGATAATAATTGCACACGCTGGCTGAGAACCCATCTGTTTTGAAATTACTTCAGTATTTTGTCTAATGAAGGACACAGAACGTACCATATGCAAATAATGGCCAGGCATGCCTGTTTAATTCTGATTTAGTTTTAATAGTTAACCATTTGAAAAGAATTAAAAAGGCACCGTTTCTGATAGCTTTCCCCAAAGTTTGCTCTCTATTTTATTACAGGTTTATTAGATCACACACAACCAGATGACACTGATCACATGGTCTTTCTCAGCCCTCACTTTGGTGGAGTGTAGATGCCCAAGTTGAATAGAGTAAGGGACCATATTCACCTATCACCCTGTGATACAGCAGCTGTGCTTTTCCAGAGACATTTTTCTCTTCTTATCACAATGTGAAACACGCTGTTGAAATTAATAAATTAAAGGA
This sequence comes from Characodon lateralis, assembly GCA_036250325.1. Classification (NCBI taxonomy): domain Eukaryota; kingdom Metazoa; phylum Chordata; class Actinopteri; order Cyprinodontiformes; family Goodeidae; genus Characodon; species Characodon lateralis. The sequence continues at coordinate 6,062 of JAHUTJ010066594.1, forward strand.
TGATTTCAGTCCTTTTTGCAGCTGCAGGTATGGCACATGCTGGCTCACTGCCACATTGTACTGGCAGACTGAATAGAACAGACATATGGTAAATATGATTAGTAACGCCTGTGCTTTATACTCTAAACAGTCAGAGCCTGGTGTGAAAAAATGTGGTCTACTTTATTTGTTAAGCAAACGGTGAAGTTGAATCTGAACCAGATGATAAAGATAAAACCAAGGTTTGGAGAGCGGTGGTGTTCATGTTAAAAATTGGCAAGTATTTTAAACTTAGCGAGCTAAATCAACATGCATAAAATGTTTCATTTGAAATTCAATTTGCAGAATAATGGTCCCATTGGCCCAAATGTGCAAATTACAAGGAAAGCTGATTGACACAGAATGGCTGTTAAGAGGTGCATAAAATTACATTTAGTTCAAGTGCACCAGTGCAGAAGGGTTTGCAGGTATGTACTTAGACATTTTTTTTCAGAAACCTTTGAAGCTATACTTTATAATTTATTCGGTTTTGTTATAGCAACACTAATAAAATGTATACTATATATTTATTATACTGTGTATGATCTATTTTACTGCTCTAAAAGACTCCACTAAAATCCCTCTTTCTCTGTTTCATTGTTTAAAAAAGTGTTGACTTTACCAACTAAATTTTAAAATGCTAATTGGCACGTTATCCTAACATTTTAGTAGTCTTGTCTATAAAATCCGTGTTGAAACATATTTATGAAATTGGCAGTATTAGCTCACTCTTTGCAAAAATGCTCCAAATCTGTCAGATTTTGAGAGCATCACAAGTACACTGCCTTCTTGTGGGTTGTTCGAATTGAGGTCTGGGCTCTGGCTGGGCATTCCAGCCATTCTTTTGTTCAATTGGATAGATGCTTTGGGATATTGTCTTATTTGTAGTTTAAGTTCCTCTTTGTATCTAACTTAGAAATATTTGAGTATTAATTTCCGAATCCTCATGCTGCCCACCTCCGTTTGACTCATGGTATGGTGTTTTGTCGGTGATGTGCAGTGTTGTGTTTGCACCAAACATAACTTTTACTGTAGGATTATAGCCTAAAGGTATATGAAGATACCTTTTTTTTAATCTTGTTTGCTGTGTCCACTAGCACTACTGTCCTGTAGCATATTTTATCGGATAAAAACACATTTTCCCACATGCTTCTGGTTGGCTTCAGGGGTATTTTTTGTAAAATTTGGCTAGTCTTTGAATGATTTGCTTTGTAAGAAAAGGTTTCCTTTTTCCCTCCCTACCCCACAACCCAGACATATGAGAAATATGGACAATATTGTCACATTTCTTATTGAATGGTATGTTCTCTTGTGTTTCCTGTTTGGAAGAGCTGCTAAGACAAATTGAATTATGCAACACTGATGTCCTGATCCCTACTGGATCAGGACATCTTTGTTCAAGAAGCTGTAAACAAGCGCAAACATTCTTCATAGATTGCACTGATCATACAGTACTGTAGTGAATATGTACTATGAGATGGTTACATGTACAAATATTTTCAAACAACATTGTAAAAGGTATTAAAATTTAATTTATAAGTTGAAGGTACAAAAATGATAGGAACGTCTTTAGTTAGCATGCTCATTCTGATCATCAGTAATTTATGATTCATCATCTCTTTAAATTAAAGATTCATTTTAATAATGCCAGCAGCTCTGTTGTGGCATTGCTTTATTTTTCTTTTCATCTTACATAGAGTAATATTAAAAACGGTTTAGCCTAATTAGACAAGCTAATTTAAATAATCAATCATCATTATTTTTTATCATATTTGAGGTCACAATGTCGGCTTCAAAAATCCCATCCATCCCTGTTACTCAAACCCTAACTGCAAAACAAGAAATACAAGTTTGACATTTTAAAATATCATCAGTGTCATCTTCGTTTTTGATTCACTCTCATTGGATACTCATTGGATACTTGCAACATGTGAGTAAATATTTTCAATGTTTGACGCACTGAACATCTGTTTTGCACTGCAGTGGATTCAGCGGTGATTCCTTGGTTCCTTACTGCCATCTTGTGGTAACACAGAGCAGCGCATGTTAGTGCACTGATGAGATTTTTGGGGGAAACTTGTGATTTTGCTGGGATATGTGTGAGCTGTAGCAAAATGACTGGTGACACAGCAAAATTATCAGTATGATATAAAGTAATATGTGAATCAGAACATAATTGAAAAGCTATTTTCCATTTTAGTAATTTAATTCAAAAAGTGAAACATTATAAATAGATTCATTACACACTGGACTTTTTTCTGTTAATTAAAAAAAAAAAAGATGACTTACAACTAATGAAAACCCTGCACTTAGTTTAATAATTTTGAATATTACATTACAAAAATAAAAATTTTGATCTGTAGTCCAAGTACCGTGCAGTAGGCTTTATGCACTCTATGGGGTTTGGATCAGTGTTTTGGTCATTAAAGCAAGTGCTGGTGCTTTTGGCGGTGTGGGCAGATGAAAAATTGTGCCTGAATATAAAATCAGCATCTCCGTAAAGATCGTCAGCAGAGGGAAGCATGAGGTGCTCTGAAATTAGATGCTCCGGTACTCCACTGTTCTGACTTTGGACTTGATAAAACACAGTGGACTAACACCAGCACATGACATGGTTCCCCAAATCATCAATGACTCTGGAAGCTTCACACTGGATCTCAAGACACTTGGATTCTCTGCCTCTCCACTCTTCCTCCAGACCCAGGGACATCTGAACAACAGGTTAAGGAATCTCTGGTTAAGGAATGACATTGTCTCTGGTTCAGCTGTGGCTTAACACAAGGAATGTGACAGTTGTAGTCCAAGTCCTGGATGCATGTGTGGTGGTTCTTAGCTCCAAATGCCGTCCATGTCTTCTCAATCTCCCCAGAAAGTCTAAAAATAGGCAAATACCCCACAATCCTCTCAATGCTGCGGTTATCCTTGCTTGTACACCTTTGTCTACCATATGTTTTCCTTGCACTCAACTTTCCATTATTATGCTTGCATACAGTACTCTGCTAACTGTAGCATTGACTATTTTTGGCTTACCCTCCTTATGGAGCGTCTTACTAAATGTCTGCTGGACAACTGTCAAATCAGCAATCTTCCTTATATTGTGGAGGCCATAACCTAGCCAGAACAAAACATTTATTAAGTATTAAAAATCCATTTTTTCTTTGGTCTAAATTAGCATTCTTTTTCCCTAGAAACTAAATATTGCATTTACATTTGCTGTAAGCTATAGTAATCAAAATTAACATAAATACGTCTTGGTGTAGTGTTTCTTTTTTTTTAATTGATACTGAAATAAAGGAAACATTTTTTATGACATTCTAATTTGCTGAAATGCACCTTTAAAAGTCCAACTAAGCTCTCCTTCTGGATTAAAGGTAAAACAGTCTCACTGAAACTATGTGGCTAAAATGATAATTTCACTCACTTTCCTGTCAAGACAAATGACGTATCAGTCTCTGTCACACAGGCACACCTTTCAGATATACACTCTGAGCTCAGGTCTAATAATGTTCTGCTGCTTTGCTCCTGCAGACCAAATTCAGATCTGATTCAGACCTGCAGGGAAGAGAGCGCACTCCACAATGCAATTTATTTTATCTGTGTTACACTGATGCAGCTCATGATTCAACGGTGTGGTGCAGAATCATAGTGATTGAAAGTAAACATACAAGTATATGATGTGAAGTGAAACTTCAGTGTAAAAAGAGCTGGACTTCAGTATGTTTCAGAAGTGTTGACTACTAAATTATAACCTCAATTCCAGTGAAGTTAGGGCATTGTGTAAAATGTAAATAAAAACAGACTTTGATGATTTGCAAATCCTGTTCAACCTATATGTAATTGAAAACCCTAAAAATATAAGATATTTATTCTTCAGACTCATAAACTTTATTGTGTTTGCAAATACGACATTGTTTTAAATTTGATGCTTGCAACACATTATAAAAACACTGTGACAGGGACATGTTTAGCACTGTGTTACATCACCTTTCCTTTCAACAACACTCAGTAAGTGTTTGGGAACTGAGGACACAAATTATTGAAGCTTTGTGGGTGAAATACTTTCCCATTCTTGCTTGATGTAAAACTCCAGTTGCTCAATAATCCGGGGTTACTGTTGACGTATTTTGCGCTTCATAATGCACCACTCTTACACTCTTTACTGAGAAGCCACGCTGTTGTAGCACCTGCAGAGTGTGGCTTGGTGTTGTCTTGCTGAAATAAGCAGGGATGTACCTGAAAAAGGCATTGCTTGGATGGCAGCGTAAGTTGCTCCAAAATCTGCATGTACCTTTCAACATAAATGGTGCCTTAACAGATGTGCAAGTTAGCATGCCATGGGCACTAACACACCCCCATACAATCACAGATGCTGGCTTTTTAACTTTCACTGATAACAATCCAGATAGTTCTTTCTCTTTTGGCCCACAGGACACGATGTCCATGATTTCAAAAAAAATAATTTTAACTGTGGATTTGCCAAACCACAGCACGCTTTTCCACTTTGCATCAGTCCGTCTCAGATGAGCTCGTGCCCAGAGAAGTGGCCAGTTGATATTTGGCTTTCGCTTTGCATGGTAGAGTTCAAACCTGCACTTGTTGATGTAGTAATTGACTGTGAGAACTGACAATGATTTTCTGAAGTGTTCCCAAACCCATGTGGTAATATACATTATAGAATGATGTTTGTTTTCAATGCAGTGCCTCCTGGGGGGTTCAAGGTCATAATATAATGTTGGTAATCCTAACTGTCCTGAAACATAAAATGTTTAGTCTGATTTAATGTCAGTCAGTAAGAAAAACTGATAATGTGTCTCCTATAGCGAACGTGAATATCTGGCTTCAGCTACAAATGCCTTAAATTATGCATAATAGCAAACCAAAGGAAAAGAAGAAGAAATTCAAGTTGTTTTTTTTTTTGAGACCCAAAAAACGTTTTTCTATTTTTAAGCAATTTCCTGCTTAGTTTACCCTCTGGGTACCTCTGGGTAACAAAGTCATTAAAACCAAAAATCTGCAATCTGTGCTGCTGCCTGGCAGAGCAAAGTGACCTGAAATATCCTTAAATGAAAGCATCTTTCACAGTTCTCCCATTAAAACTAACCCAGTGTGTGTGCGTTTGTGTGAGTGTGTGTATGAGGCTAAGCAGTGATCTTAGATCATCTCATATTCAAAGATAGAAAACCTTCAGGGAATTAAGACCCACACGGACTCTCCAACTGGGCTACTGCTGTTCAAACTTCACCAAAACACTGAACAAACGGATTCATAGGTGAAAGTTTGAAAGGCTATAATGCTTACCAAAAAGATGCTTCCATTTTAGCTGCATTATATTATACAGTGGTGTCCCCTTCCTGATTTCCTTTTGCAATTTTTTTGCATAGTTGTCATGGTAAACATACAAAATGGTAATAGTAATATAGTGTTAAAGCTCATGTTGGGCCCAGGCATGAATGGAGGATAAGGACTGAACTGCACAGAGAACAGAGTGCACAATATTAACCAATTTTAATGAGAGCTTCCAGGAAGGAGAAGTCAACTCTGGAATCCCCGTCATGTCATGGAGGTATAAAAGCATGAGCAGAGCAGTGTTTTTTGTCCTACCGGCAGCTCTCCACAGGCTGTATTGGGGAGGAAACGCATGGGAACATCTTGATCTTGGTGGCCAAATAAAAAAACTGCATCTTCGAAAGAAATCTTGGGTCTGAGATGGTTTGTTGTCTGTATGTCCAGTGACCATACCCCAGGCAAATGTAAGACTAGTTGCCTGAAACTGGCTGTCTGAGCTGAACCAAAGATTCTCCAAGAAGAGATGGATTGTCTCTAATTACGAAGCAGTTTACCTGCCCTGAAGAAGACAGCATTCGAAAACTCAGCTCTGCACTCCTGACGGATGCGCCAGTCAAAGCTGATGCTCGCCCCAGTTGCGAGACCAAGTTCTGTTCAACCGACCTACTGAACTCAACGCGATTTCCTGTTCATCAGTCAGTTTATAGAAAGAGGTTGTCTCTGGGCAGAGAAAATTAGTTCAAGAAAAAAACAATATAATGATTGTATTTTCATTGTGTTGTGCTTTGTTCTGGTGTTGTTTTGGACACTGTGGCATGCTGTAACGTAACATGAACTTGTTTGTTTTCTTTTGAGTTTTGCCTTTCTTTCCTCTCACTAACCTGCATAAAATATATCCACATAGTCCTTATACATGTGCTAAGTTGTGTTACCATTATCCCAGCTGCTAATGCTAAAGCTCTACTAATACTAAGAAGATAGCCCCCGTTATGTCTGCTGTGTTCTCTACACGGCTCACTCTGTGCTCATATACATTAATATTTATGCTACTTGAACTTAAAGGTACATGTAGGACTTACAGGGGAATGCTAAATAGCAGCAGCTATTTTCTTTGTTGTTAGCTGAGCTGCTAATCCCGGATGTCACATCATCATGCCTGCGTCTGTCCGCCAAATTGAGTCCATATCCCCTTTTAGTTGCAATCTTGGTAGTCAGTCACTCCATCACTCCATTCAATCAGTCACTGTGATAGCTAGTTAAAACAACATTAAGAATCAATTGTCCAAAATGTTATTTTGGATTTGTATTCAGCAAATGAACATTATTTTATCAAAATCGTGTTATATTTTTCCTTTTGCTTTGTATTGTGTACCGGTTGTTTGAAAACCTAGCAACTGTTGTTCTTTGTTAGCTTTCAAAGCTAATTTGGTCTCATTCCCAATTCCTTAAAACAAACCTTGGTTCTTAAACATACATATTTACACTGGAAGTTGAAGTAGTTTGTTACCTAATTATTGTATGTTGGTGATAAGTTGTTTTTGTTTATTCTGTGTATGTGTGTAGGGCTCGCTTTTGAGAACGCCAGTGCACAAATTCAGCTTCTTGTTATTTCAGTATTAGCAGTGACCATCATACAGCAGACAAAATTATTTCTCCAATTATTTTGGCATTAAGACATTAAACATGAATGGCTTTGTATTCAGTTATTTTGAGGGGACTGATTGATTTACATTATATCAAAGTGTTTACCCATGGAAAAAATATAATCAAATATTTAAAGAAATGTGAGGGTGTACTCACTTTTGTAAGATACTGTATTCAATGATTGTTTATTTTAAGGTGTCCACTTTCTACAAATGTAACACTAACTCTGCAACAGTTCATTCATTATAAGACTGAAAGGGGATGTTTTATCAAAAGTTATTTGAGGTTTCAAAATATTATGCAAGTTGTTTAAACTTAGCACTGTGTTACATTTTGTGGGTCTCACAGGAGTTTTAAGGAATGTGTTTTATAACCTAAAATTCTGAGTTCTAATACCTAATATCATTTTGAGGAGGAAAAAAAGGATGAGCAATTCAATGTTTTGGGACCACCGTTTATCCATTAGCTTTCAGAACCAGAACCATCCCAACAGCACAGGAAGAGAGAGTGCCTACTGTGGGTCAGAGGTTGCTGCTGCTCACTTTGCCAGAACCACTTGTATTTCATTGCCTCTCACTTTATATTTGGAAGTGGGTGATACGAAAACTAAAAAGGAAGTCATTAACAGCGTGATCAAATGTTTAGCTTTTTGTACTCTCACATCGTCAAGATCTCTCAAAAATTTGGAGCATCCAAGTCATTGCTTGAGAAATAAAACTTAATACCCACTCTGTAGGTATTAAGTTTTGCATACTTTGTGGGTATTAAGTTTTGCATTTGCATTTCTTGTGCATGTCTTCTCAGCAGACATGCACAAGAAAGTATTTTTATTGTACTTTTCCTCTGTCTTAACCCATAAAAATTGCAATAAAACAACAAAAGATAATACCAGGTTTTTAATGTCTGCATTTAACCATAACAAGTTCTTTTTATAAATATCAAACTTTATGTTCATATTTATTGTGATGGCTAAGCAGGTTTTTCAGCTATTGGCACTTCTGTTATGTTGGAATGGAGGCAAAATGGTTCATTTGATGAAAGGTTGCCCACCGGCTCCACACTACTGAACACCTTCAAAGAAAATTGTCAAAACATCACAAGTAACACATTAAACCTTTTTTATTGCTATCATTCAGATTCATACACCAATAAACATGCATAGTGGTATTATTTATTTACATTAGATTAACTGGATGTTACTACTGTATATAAATACATTTGACAAGAAATGTCCTATGAAGGAAAGTTGTCCAATCAGCTTGAAGCGTATAACTGACATAATCCCCACACCAGGGGATAAAGATATAATTTTTTTTAATTTTCCTTTGAATATATCCAGACAATATCCGGTTGACATCCTCCTTCAGCATCATGCCTTCAGTATTGTACATTGTTCAGTCTGCGTGGTTGGAAAATATGGTTGGTATCACAGAGTACTATTGATTTGATATTTGAGCATTTGGATCGCCTCAGATAAGGGATTCTTCCTGTCAGTAGTTCTTTGGCTTCTCATTTGCATGCATATGTTAAACTAAGCAAACTAAGCTATTAATAATAAAAAAATGCTGGGGTGCTGTAAAAACAAAAAAGTGAATGTTTGCCAACACCCACAGCAAAAATGCCACTCAGTCTGGTGGAGGGGTTTAAGCATTTTGACTTAATCCCACTTTTTCATTATTGTAATTCAAAAGTGTTTGGCAACTAGCACTTTTGCAGCCAAGAAATACGGTGACTACAATACTCATACAATCTTCACAATAAACTGTCAGTCAGCCTCTTACACTGAGTAATTCTGTATGTTAAACATAACAAATTAAAGAATGTAGAAGGAAAAAAGGTACACCAAAAATCATGCAGAAAGGGAAATGAACTAAAAAGATATCCCACAAAAGATAGAAATTCAAATAATTGTCTATAGATGGCAGACTGTAAAACAGATATAAAATCATGGAGCTAAAGCAGGTCATTGACTGTACAGTGACAGTTTAGTTTTCCATGACAAACTAAAGATTAGTTCTATAAACATTAACTTGACTGACAATTCAGGTTTTTATTTTTATCAAGTCTGTGTTTTTCACAGTAATACTGAGCAAAAAGCAAGAAATAAACATGCACCTCTGTATTTCAGCTGAATACTGTTGTCGTGTTCATCCGCTCACTGACTTCATGCGGTTTAAGGATTCTCTAATGACTATAGAAACATAAATGGTAGAATCGTTTCAGCAAAGCAATTTAAGCATTTGAAACTAAAAGGAAACTAACAACAATGAAAGCAACTTCTTTGGTTCAATTTCATGCGAGCAAACAAACCGTGGCATTGTTAATTCTGATATTTTACATTTTTGCACCTGTTCACCAGATATGTGATGAAAGGGATGCCTAAACATTGTAACTTATTCAGAAGCCAATGTTCAAAACACCCCTGATTTTGAGAGTAGTAGGTTTGGACTGGTTGGGAAAATGGAGATGACAAAGATAGAAATATCTTTCAAGCTCCATAAGAGAAGTATAAAATTGTACTTCTTTAAGCGAGAGCAAGAGCAATCACTACATTATGACCACCTGCCTAATATTGGACCGGTTCCCCTTTTGTTGACTCATTGACGCATGGCCTTCACTAGACCCTTGAAGGTGTGCTGCGGTATCTTGCACCACAGCAGAGCAGCAGTGCAAGAAACCACAGCATTTAAAGGATCTGCAAATTACAGAAGTCCGGTAATTTGCAACTTCATAGATTTAAGTTTGTCCAGCAGATGCTCATTTGGAGTTAGATATGGGGAATTTAAAGACAAAGTCAACACCTCAAACAGGTTGTTGTGCTCCTCAAACTGTTCCTTAAGCTTTGCTATGTGGCAGGGAACCTAATCCTGCTGAAAGAAGGCCCAGTCATCCGAACTGTTCCCAGTAAATGTGTCTACATAGTCTACAACAATATTTGAGTAGGTGGTATGTCAAGGTTCCATACACAAAGGTGGCAGAACCAATGTTTTTTTGGAGCAGAACATTGCACATATCATACTACTGCGTCAGATGGCTTGCCATCTTTTTATTGTGTATCCTGGTGCTATGTTTTCCCCAGATAGCCAATGCACCCTGAAGAGGCCATTTGTGAGTTGTAAGAAAAAAATTGATTCATAGGACCAGACCAACGTCTTCCATTGCTTCTTAATCCAGTTATTCTGTTCATGTACCCATTCTTGATTATTTTAGCAGTGGACAGAGGTCAGCATGGACAACTTTACTATAGTGGACCTATATGCATCAAACTGAAATAGACTGTGTATTCTTGCCCTCGTCTAGCCAGCATTAATTTCTTCTGCAATTTGTCCAACAGCCGCTTTTTTGGGCCCAGCCTATCAAGAGACCAGCCTTTTCCCCCCATGTACAGCATTTGCCCCCCTACCGCTGGTTCCTAACTTCTCCTTGCTTGGACCACTTTTGATAGAGACTGCCAACTGCAGACAGGGGACACCCCACATAGCTTCAACTTTGTTAGATGCTCTGATCCAGTCACCTGGCCACAACACACTCAAATTCTTATGCTTGTCATTTTCCACTGCTTCTAACACATCAATTTTTGGAGACACAATGATCATAATATTATGCCTGGTGTATTTCTTACTGTGTCTAATTAGTTTTGTTCAGACCCTGTTACCATTACAGTTCAGTGGGCACAAGAAAAATGTTGGATTAGTTGAGATGAAACAATGGATTCCTATAGTTTAGTGTGTGAAGTTGCTGCAAAAACACAATCACTGACTATAACTGGAATGTGTTTTAATGGCTTTTAAAATGTAAGAGACACTTCATAGCAACTTGCTGCCCTGGCATGGTTATATTAGCATTACTGGAATTTCTCCCTTCTTTGTAAGAGTGCAGCTGAAACCTGAATCATTAAAACTAAGAAACACTATGCTGCTATTTTCACAGTGCGCAGAGGCTTCCATTCTCTTTATATATTTTGGCCATTTCATTCCTCAAAAAGTTTGGCTACTGTGTTATGTGTCCCAAAAGCACTGTGGGAAAATAGCTGAAGCCACAGAGAGAAATGCTGCCTAAATAATGTATTGCTCACCTTCTCACTGTACTTTAAAGTGTGCCTGTCATGTACACCCACATATCTAATTTGTTACCCCTGCCAAGTGAGCATTGACACCAAAGTGAAAATAACAATGTAAATTATTAAATCTAAATGTTTAAATGTCAACAATTAGAGTTTGATACATTATGATGGTTTGTTTTTCTGTCTTTGTAACAGGTGTATTTCATGCAGTAGAATAGGTGTTGTATGGAATAACATTTAATTTTTGTCTTAAAGGGAAAATTAAGTTGAATTTAAGGCCAGTCCCAATGTAATTTACCAAAACTTGACATGAACAAGCAGTAGTAGCAATAATATGTTCCATGATAATGAAATATCCCTAAGAAACCCACTTTCATCAATTTCTATTAGTAAGGAAGGGGTTGGGTAGATATAGTTTCAGTGAAATGTTTTCATGAACACATCATGGTTATGAAGGTTGTTTAATTTTTTCAGGGCAAAACTATGATACGACATACTACCTCAATGATTTGACAAACAAGATCTGGATGTTTTCTCTCAAAATTACACATACAGGCCAACATACATACAAACATCCCAAGATTGCTAAATGTCATTAGAAATGTAATTAGTGAAGTGTTTTTTGTTGACATCAAGAATATTCTGCCATATTTCTAGCTGACTGGGTTGTGGTTGGTGATTTGGGAAGGCCATTCCTAAAGGGTATTGCTAGCCTGCTTTATCAATTACAAAACCAGTTCTGATGTCACTGTCGTGACACTGGTGTTCCATGGTGTTCCAACATTGTGTTCCAACATTGCCATGAACTGAAAGGATCCCAAACCAAAAAAGAAAACCCTGCTCCAAATTGACATCTTAAAACTCAACTTTGGTAAGGCTGTCAAACCCATCAACGCTGTTCTATTAAACATGGTCATGCTAGCATCATGCTGTACAACCTTTTTCTGCCAGATGAGTAAACAGCTAGATGGTTGAAATTTGGAAACAACTGGATCCTCTATAGAGATATTTATCCAGAAACTAAGCTACTGGAATGGACTTCCCAAAGCCTTGACCTTATATTTTGGAAGTTTGCTTAAAAGCTGTGTTCATGGCAAAAAACATGTAATTTAAAAATTGCTTGAAATATTCTTATAAAAAGATAGATCCAATATTCCATCTAGAATCATGCTAGAATGGCTGCACAGTACTGCAGTTGTTGACCTGCCCAGGGTGTAGCCTGCCTCTCAATTAATGACTGATGGAGACAGACACCAGGCAACCCTGCAAGGATAAGAGAGTATAGACAATGAATGTATATATAATATATGTATATATGTACATATCATTCCCTATTTGTAAATTAACTGAATTCTATATAGCGCTTTTCTAGTCAGACCACTCAAAGAGCTTCACATTAGAATCACATTCACCGAATCACACAAACCGAAGGCCACACATTCATACACCAATATGCAGATCAGTAGACAACATAAGGTAAAGTGCCTTAAATTAGCTGGAATCAAACCCACAACTTCAAGACTGAAAGACTACTACTCTTCCCACTGAGTCGCCCTGGTTGGATAAGCATTCTACCCAGGAAAAAGATTGATTCAAATAAAATCACTGAAAACTCAAAATTAATATGACATTCATGCCTCTGATTAGTACACGTTTATGAACTGTGTCTGTTGGTGTTTTTTCAGTTCGGTGTATTTTAGCGTTTATGCCAATAAATGCCTCTATACCTCAGGCACTCAGAACTTATACCATTAAACATTTCTTACAGGTTGTTTTTGTTTTATGCTATTCAATATCATGTACTATGCAAAAAATTCAGAATGTTCAAGTTCTATATGGAGATACAGGGCGCTTCAGACTCTTATGATGACTAGTGTCATAAAACTGGTTTCCACTATATTCATAGTATCAATCAAAAAAGATAAAATACAGGCAAACAGAATCTAACTAACTAGGAAATAAAAACAACTCACATAGTAACACAAAGAAAACAAAATTCAAAGAGTTTGAGGACTGATCATCCTTTGGAGAAAGGTTTATACTTTTTTAAAACACACTCTCTGTTTCACTGATGGGTCATTTTCACCTCACACCAGCTATTTTTCCCTACTTCCTCCTGAATGTTGGCTCTGCTAACAGAAAATAGAAGATGAAGTTATAAAATGTCAATGAACAATCATCACAGCAGAGAATCAAAGGGCTGTGGGAATTTGCTCTCACATAACAGCCCTCGTGAAATCTGTCACAAAGCGTTAAATCACAGCTCCAGCTTAAAATAAATATATCTCAACTAGAAAGATGCAATAGCCATTTCTTACTTTTGAATTATTAGAGCTGATCAAAGCCTGTGTTCTCTGGTAAGGCTGGCCTATTTCTTAGTAAAATAAAGGACTTATTTGGAAAAACAGGGCTGGAGAATAAGCAGCAAATTGGCATTGTTAAATAAGTCAACTTAGTTATATATCAGCATATTACTGGAAAGTTGTGTGAAAGGAAAAAGTGTGGTAGAAAAAGGTGCAGAAGTATCTGGGATAGCTGCAGCCTTGAGAGCATTGTGATGAAAGGCCTTTTAAGAGTTTAGGGGAGATCCACACGGCATGGAGCTAATCACAGAACTGACTGTGGAAACTTTCAGTGTGAAAGTTTCACAGATTTGGGAGAAATGGCATGGCCTGTGTTGGTTTACTGTGTTTTCTCAAGCCCTATGTCAGAGAAAGGGTCAACCAATACGTTTTAGAGTACTTCATGCTTTTCTCTCCTGACAAACTTTATAAAGATTCTCATTTTATTTTCCAGCAAGACTTGGAACTTGCCCACAACACCATAGGTAGCAACTCCTGCTCAAATGACTGTGGTATCACTGTGCTTGATTGGCCAGCAAACTGGCCTGACCTAAACCCCAAAGAGAATCTATTGAGTGTTGTTAAGATGAAGATGAGGGAGACATGACCCAACAATGCTGACAAGCTGAAGGTCATCTTCAAGGCAACCCAGGATTCCTCAATATCTCAGCAGAGCAACAGGCTGATTGCTGTCATGTCATGCCACATTCATCCAGTAATTCATTCAAAAGAACACCAACCAAGTATTGAGTATATATAATGTACAGTAGATGGACATCTGTGGCGGACTGTTGACCTGTCCTGGATGTACCCCACCTCCTGCCAATAAACACTGGAGATAGGCAAGTATGGATGGATGGATGGATGGATGGATGGATGGATGGATGGATGGATGGATGGATGGATGGATGGATGGATGGATGGATGAGTACATGGGCATAGATTTCAGCAGGCCGACATTTTAGTTTTGTTAGTAATATTGTAAGTTATTGAGATGCAACTGTTTTGCTATTTAAAATTAATCTGCAATTATAAGCAGTAGTTTTTCCAATACATAAATAAATAAATAGATAATTAAATAAAACATTTCAGTTTGCTACATTGCTCATGAATCCAAACATAGAAACTGTATAAACCTATCTCAGAACACACCTTGTTTTTACTTCCTGTACATATATACAGTAAAATACACTTCTTGTCTACATACGCTCTTTGCCTTACACTCTCTAAGACACACTGCTGCTCTTAAGCTAATACTAGAAGTACAGATAATATGTCCAGTAGAGCAGGTTGACAATGACAAAAGAAAGGGGGAATGTAACTCTGGAGTAGTTGTCTATGTGGTGGGGGTTCTCGATATGACAGCAGCTTATAAAGCGGAGGATTTTGCGGAGTGTGGCAAGAGCGGTGAGGCACCAGTTGGTGGGTTCTGGAGGGGTCACTTCAGGCTTGGGCTCACTGCCCGAGGGACTTGAGGGGCTGACATTGAGTTCTGCTGAGGCAGGAGCCGGGGTAGAAGTGATCGCAGGCTCCCTGCGTCTCTTGGCTCTGTTGGAGTGAGTGGAAATGGTGGTGACGATGCCATTCATTTCGTCGTCCATGTCGTGCATTTGGTGACCGTACTGCAAGAGAGGGAGTCATGATCATGAAATCAGGTTCTGATGGAAGCACAGAACAGAATGTAGACTTGGTAAGTAGTTGAGGGGTTGGTGAATTTGATTATGATGACAAAGAGAATAACCCTTATATCACACCAAATCACTGTGATCACCTTTAAATAAGTTCTACTTTCATCAGAATAGAAAAATCTCACACCAAAAAATTCACAGAATTCAACCATTAATTTTAATACTATTACATGGAAAGCATGTTTTCTTTCTGTTTTTTGCTGTATGATTTGTTCCACACTTTATGGTGTCCCTAACAATTTCAAAAAAATTTAAGTAACTGAAGCATTTTGATAATTTATATGTAGCTTTTGAAACTGCTCAGTGTTACTCAGTGAACTTTTACTTTGTAATCTATCACTTCCTGTTTCCCTGGAGTTTATGTCGAGACACAGGTGGTGTTTTTAGATATCAAAACTCGGCATTGGAAAGGGGTGGGGGTGTTGCATGATTACCAGTTAAGGTTATTAAGCACTTTCCCCTGACCCACATCTGAGAGACTTTCCTGGATTGGTTTTCAGGAGGAATGACTGCTTGGTGGTGTTCGTCAAACGAAGCCCATGTGGATTGGACCTGCGTCTTCCCCTCTGACTTTAGCATGAGTGCCTTATCAATGTCCAACAGGGTCATTTGTTAAAATGACATCTTCACAAACTGGAACCGTTTCTGTGGATGCCAGTATCATTGAAGCAGCTGCAGAGAAGACAAAATCTTGGGCTAACAGAAAAACACAGCATGGCCCAGCTAACAGGCCTTTTGCTAGTCATGAACAATTGGGATTTAGAAATTCAGAAGAAGTTGCTGGCCAAGGGTGGGATTTAAGCAACAACCACTACTGCATAAAACATATCCAGGTTCCCTTGCACATTCTTTAAAATGAGAAAGTCAATAGAGCGGGCAGTTTAATTAGGGCAGATGTGTTTAACATTGTAAGCAAAGAAATGACTGTATTAAAGAGCTACTTGACTAATGAGGACCATATTTTTATTCAGAGAAATAATTTAAAAGTTCAACAGAACTAAAACTGTGACAAACAAGGATGAATGAGGACTCAAATCTATGTTGCCACCAGACACAGAGGAAGATATTAAGGGAGGTAAAAATAACCTTCAAAGCTCATGCTAACTGATTGTTTTGGGAAACAAAAGAAAAATGTAGGGGTTTTTGAGCGTAACATGCTGAAGTTGGTTCTGGTCGAGTCATTGTTGGGTGTTTCAGCAGGATAGTGATGTAAAAAAAAAAAACACTCACAAATAGTTTTCCAAAACTGAAACTCCATTTTTTTCCCAGTCATCTCAGGACCCCCATACATAAATCCTATAAAAATCTGTACAGAGCTGAAGAGAAAAAGCATAAAAGGACCCAGGACTCTGAATGATGTGGAGCGATTGTGCAAAGAGGAATGGATAAAGAATCCTCATGAATGCTGTACCTTTATGAAATGTTGTAGACAGAGAATAAACACTGTCCTATTGACAAAAGGGGTTTTGTGCAAATATCTGGCAACCAAAGTGTAATATTGTTAACAATTATTTTTTAATATGGAATATTTTTTGCCACTGACTAAATGCCCGAAATGAAAAGTTGGCTTTTTCTTTTTTTTTCAAGAGTGGCAATAATGGTTAATGGTACTGTATGAGCATGAGCATTAACAACAATGCATTAAAATATCTACCAAAGGGTCTCACCATCAGCATGTGAGCATTGGGGTGAGTGAGAGTGCAGAAGTGGGCCACAGCGTACTCAATAAGCGCTCCAAATATGAAGCTGAAGCAGATTCCCAAGTAGACATCAATGGCCTTGATGAAGCAGTTGGCATTGGGCAGTGAAGTCCTGGCTCCCATCATCAGTGTGGTCATAGTCAGAACCGTTGTCACTCCTGTCAAACAATAAATTTAGAAACATGGTCTAAAGTCATATGTGTTAAATAGGTTCTTGTTCAATGACCCTTTCAAACCCCATTATCTCCTTATACTGTAAGAAAAATAAATTTGCCTTTTATGATTAAAACATTGGAACCCTTCTGTGCCAGCCACATACTGTTTCAGGTGAAAGAATTCACTTTCCTTACTTTTCCACAATTTGTTATATTAAAGATGCATTCTAAAAACAATTTTAATACAGATTTGTCTAGAAAAAAACTCCACAAAAAATATCCCCAAAATGACAAGGTAAATTTATAAAAAATGTCAAAATTTCAAAATAATAACCACCCACTATTCTTCTAGGGCTGTGGTTCCCAAACTTCTTTGACTTGTGTACCCCTGGGCCATTTGCTATACCACAGGTTCACCCTCCAGTGTATCCCTTAGGATATATATACATTTATATATATATATATATAGATAGATAGATAGATAGATAGATAGATAGATAGATAGATAGATAGATAGATAGATAGATAGATAGATAGATAGATAGATAGATAGATAGATAGATAGATAGATAGATAG